>CAIGRB010025330.1:0-41700 GCA_903798255.1 Fraxinus quadrangulata
GATAATTGCAACTGAGGCCCCAAACCTTTCAAATAGTGACATATTTTCCTTTAACCTTTCAATTTTAAAAGGGGCAAAATAGTAATTTAATATTTTCCTCATAAAATAATTAAAAAGTTAAATAAAAACCAATAAAAAAAAAAAATCATCTTCTTCATCAACCCCCTCAACCCAAATCCAGAAATTTGCTACCAACCACCATCATAATCAAAACATACACAACTACAAGGAAAATTCTTGACTAACAACTGAAGGAGATTCAAAAATTTCACATGCCAATAGAAACTACTAAATATCACCCTGGATCATATATTACTAGCATTTAGAAACTAGAAATATTCTATGGAGTCAAGAAATTTAGGGTTGAAATCCAAATCTCTGAAGGGGGAGTTAGTGACAGATGTTGGATTCGAAATTATCTCAATGAAATCCAATTCTGAAGTTTGAAAATTGTGATGAATCTCGAAATTGTTCATCCTCGAGAAATATGACTTGAATGTTATAAAAATGGAGGTGAATAACCTGCTGAGAAATTGCTTTCCTTTATAGGCTTTGAAAAGAATTCAAAGGAAGGATTTCCTTCCTTTGTCTCCAATTCTAGAGTTTTATTTTTAAGAATGGTCATATTTTGTGGAGCTTTATATCTTTGAATTTCTTCTTCTTCTTTCTTTATTATTATAGATTTCTCTTTTTGTTTTAGCACTTCTTTAATATTAAGAAATTTGCAGCAATTGTGGTCGGTGGCAAATTTTTGGTTTTGGGTTGAGGGGTTGGGGTTTGATGAAGAAGATAGTTTTTCATTTTTTATTTTATTTGTTTTTCATTTTTTGGATTTTGATTTAAGTTTTTAATTATTTTATGGAAAAATATTAAATTATTGTTTCGCCTTTTTAAAATTGATTAAAATGTGGTCAAAATTAATTTTTTGGGTCAACTAAACGACAGATTGAATCGAAACCGTCCAATGGAGTCTCAACTATTATGATTTGAAAGGTTTGAGGTGACGGATGCAACAATTAAAAGGTTAGGGGAAATTTGCCATTGTCTAAAAGGTTTGGGGCCTTAGCTGCAATTATCCAATAAAATTATTTTATCTGGAGAATATGCGGTTAAAACAAGTTCGAAGAAAAATAAGCTTTTAAAAAATAAGGATCAAACATTGGGGAAATGGGCAGTTTTACAAAGATTGGTATGGATTTGAAAAACTACAAATCTAGATTTTTTAAAATTATTTGACATTGTAAACACACCCTTGAGCCCACAAACAACAAATTTGAAAATAAAAACATTCAATAGTTCGAACATCATAAAACAGGTAGTTTAACATAATCAGCCCTTAAAAAATAGGTATATGTAAAATGACACGTTCAATAAATCCAACCAACCGTGATCTCGACTCTAGTACATCTACCATCTCATGAATTTCTAAGCCAATTGCCAATCCATATTGTCACACATTGATCCCATGGCATGTCTTGACGCTTTGATGTATTCATTTCAATCATTATTTGTTATTCATCATCTAGAAGGTCTACCTCATCAGAGCCCTTGTCGTCATCAACTTTATGAAAGGCCTCATTGATTCCCTAGAACTTTTCAAGAAATTGTGTACCGTCATGGTTTCAACATGATAGCTATCTGTGCTCGAAAGGAGTAATGCTCCCCGGCAAAAGCCCTTAGTTCTCCTGAAGTTCCTGAACTGAAGTTGTCTTAAAAGATCTATAGAAAATCTTTAAGAATAATTGATGTAACGTTTGTAATAAAGTGTCAAGTGTGTCAACCTAATGTATAGGACGACTAACCCGTTGTCACTATATTTATTAAATGATAAACTTAGTGACGTGAAGTTTCAGTTTAGGAGATGAGGCCATGTGGTTCTGATCCAACGGATACCACATCGGCCAGAACACTATAAATAGGTTTTTATAAAGTGAAATGGACTTTTGGATCAGAAATAATCATTTTGAATACTGATACATAAGAAAATACTCAAGAAAAATATTCTCAAGATAACTCCTTGTTTATTCCATATTTGTTAGCCAGATACTATGTTATTTATATTTTATTGGTGATTGTTTATTAGTGTAATCATTTTAATCTCTACTGTCGGTACCCAAACATTTCTGTCTCGCATTGTAAAGCATCTCCTACATTCATGTCTTCTTCCTTTCTCGTCGGTCTTCCGGTCAAATATCATGAACGAATCCTATCAATTGTGGGCTCAGTATCTGCTGTCTATGTTGGCATTACTTTTTTCGGGGTCAACAAACCCCATCAATCGTCTCAGTATACATCATGAACTTGTAAATTGCACTTGATATAGAAATGTGCAAAGCCTTTCCTAAAACCCTCTAGAATGCAGCCAGAGATTGGTTTTCTACATTGGAACCAAACTCCATAGCTTTTCTTTAGACTTTCTTTGCAAGTCGCAAGCGTATCGGAATACAACCGCATCAATCGTGCAAATACGTCAAGGGCCAAACAAAACTCTTCGTAATTTCATGACGAGATTTAATAAGGAGAGGCTCTAGATACCTGACCTACATATTACATCTGATGTATCTGCATTAACATGTGCCGTAAGGTGCGAAACATTCAAAATATCATTGTCAAAGACTCTTTTTAAAATGGTGACTGAGTTGTTAAGCAAGGGTGAAAAGTACATTAACATAGAAGAGATCATGAACCCAAGAACAGGTGGCCCGACCCCAGATAAGCCCGAACAAAAGAGACAAAATAAGTCAAACCCCCGGCAAGACATTACACGGGAAAGGTCCAAGCAGGAAATGCAACCTACATCATATACCTGCCTCAATACTTCCAAATCCAAAATTTTAATGGGAATCAAAGATCTTAAAGAGCTTAAGTGGCCTCCTATGATGCAGACTCCTCCTACAGCTTGAGATAAAAACATGTACTGCGATTTTTATCAGGATAATGGAATACTACGGAGAATTGTTATGCCCTATAGTAGGAGATCGATCCTCTAATCAAAAGAGGATTTCTCGATGCTTACATAAGCCATGAGAAATGACCCAAAAATGATCTAAACAGAGCTAAGGCCGTAGAAGGTCAAGGCGACAAACCATCTACAACAGGAACCATCAATATTATAATTGGAAGAATGGCCTTAAGAAGAGACTCCAACAGCAGCTGCAAACTATATGCCCCGATAATATACTTCTGTATCAAGAACAAACCTTGTTACAATGGAGGATATTACGTTCAAATCAAAGGACTTAGAAGGTGTGTAATATTTTCATGATGATACCTTGGTCATAACAGTTATCGTGGCTAATTTTGAAGTAAAAGGGATATTGGTGGATAATGGGAGTGCAGTTAAATGTAATCGAGGCCTACAAGAAGATAGGGATTTCGGTTGAGCAGCTAAAGCAAGTCAAAACTCCCCTCCAAGGATTCGGGAGAGGAGCCATCATTCCTGAAGGAGTCCTTGAACTTTTTTTAACCCTTGGAACAAATCAAGAACAAGTGACACGCATCATAGCCTTCCATGTAGTGTGGGCTCCTATGGCCTACAATGCCATCCTTAGAAGACCTCTGCTAAATAAGATTTGAGTTATTGTATCCACCTTCCACCTTGTCGTGAAATTCTCTACAAGTAACAGTATAAGAGTTGTACGCAGAGATCAAATAGTTGCCAGACATTGCTATGTCACCAGTGTTCGTGGAATGAACAACAACATCATGCATTTATCAACCCTTGAGCCCAAGCTCGAGCACCATCGGAGACTTACCCCAGTGGGGGAATTAGTAGAGGTCAAGCTCGAGCTCGAGCCGAGAAGAAGGGTGACTGTTGGTCGAGAAGTTGAAACCTCACTCAGAGGCGAGCTCATTAGATATTTTTCACACAACATTAAAAGACATGCCTGTTGATTGATCCTAAGATTGCAGTTCACAAGCTCAATGTTAATTTCGAAGCTAGACTAGTTAAACAAAGATAGAGGTAGTTTGCACCTGAGAGGCGGGATATCATTCGTGAAGAAATCAGTAAGCTCGTTAAAGCTCAGTTCATTCGGTAAGTTCAATATCGAGATTGGCTAACAAATGTTGTTCTTGTTAAAAAGGCAAATGGGAAGTAACATGTATGCATCGACTTCACCGATCTCAACAAAGCTTGTCCCAAGGATAACTACCCCTTACCGTAGACTGATAACTTCCTAGACAGCACGTTGGGCCATAAATTGTACAGTTTTCTCAATGTATTTTTGGGTTATCATCAGAACCTCATGGCTAAGGAAGATCAAGAGAAGACATCTTTCATGGCTGAGTCTGCCATCTATTGTTATAGGGTCATATCGTTCAGACTAAAAAATACTGGAGCAACATATCAAAGGCTTATCAATAATGTATTTACTAACTTGATTGGCAAGAACATTGATGCCTATGTGGATGACATGGTAGTAAAAAAGCAAACAAGCAGAAGCCCATATCTCAGATCTCAAGAAAGTATTCGCTATACTGTGAAAGTACTGAATGAAACTGAATCCAGCTAAATGCCCATTTGGAGTGGGTAATTTATATCACCATAGAGGAATAGAGGCCAATCTTGACAAAATACAGGCCTTGACATTTATGGAGTCACCTAGAAGCAAGAAAGACATGCAAAAGTTAACAGTTCGGATTGCAGCTCTAAATAGGTTCATGTCATAAGCCGGGACATGTGCTTTCAATTTTTTAAAGCTTTAGGATAATCAAAACTTTGGTTGGAATGAAGAATGTGAGTTAGCCTTCCAAGAGCTCAAGCAAACATTGGTTGTACATCTGGTTCTTACAAAACTAGAGCCTAATGACACTTTGTTATTGTTTGGCAGTTTTTGAAAATGCAATGAACGGAGTATTAATGAAAGAGGTCAACAAGATTCAGAAACCGATATACTATATGAGTAAAGAACTTCTCGATACTAAAACTTGGTACACATTAGCCGAACAACTTGCTCTAGCCTTAGTTGTAGCTGCAAGGAAATTGTGACAGTATTTCCAGTCTCATCACATTGTTGTGCTAAAACATCAACCATTAAGGTACATACTTCAAAAGCCCAACATGTTAGGAAGATTACTGAAATAGGTAATAGAGCTTGGCGAATTCGACAGAAAGTTCAAACCCAGACCTTCAATCAAAGCACGGGCCTTCGCTGACTTTATAGCGGAACTCATCCCAAGGCCTCAAGGGCCAGGAGAACTTACCCCGAGCTCGAATAGTAACACTTGGGAATTTTTTGTTGATGGCACATCAAACTCCTCAGGCTCGGGTACATGGGTCATACTTAACATCCCTGATAAAGTTCTAGAGATTCAATGTGCACTTATGTTTGAAATCGAAGCTACTGATAATGAAGAAGAATATGAGGCCATTGTCATATCTTTGGAGTTCACTTACAACCTTGAGCTTGAACATATCAAGATTTTTCACGATTCACAATTAGTCGTAGGTCAAATTGATGGTACCTTTGAAGGAAAAGATGGAAAAATGAGCTTGTACTGTTTGAAAGTTCATGATCTACAAAGGCGCTTCAAAAATTGTGAGATCTTAAAAATAGCTCGAGCTGATAAATGTAAAGTCGATACCTTGTCCAAATTTGTTTTCATGGGAATTGGTAGCCTTGATAGGACAGTCAACATTAAAATGGTTATAGAATCAAGCATAAATCAGAAGTCAAGTATCATGGATATTGACCATGAACCATCTTGGATGGACCCTATCATCAACTTTCTAACTAACGTGGAACTGTAGGAGGATCCTCGAGCATCCAGAAGCATTCGGTCAAGAGCAACAAGGTATTGCATGATTAGGGGAGCTCTATTTCGCAAGAGCCTTATTCTTCCATATCTTAGATACCTTAGACATTCAGAATCAACCTAGGGCCTAGCTGAGGTCCATGTAGGAGATATGTGGAAACTACTAAGGAGCACGAGCTCTTACCTTCAAATTGATCAGGTATGGATATTATTGGCCAACTATGAAAGAAGACGCATCATAGTATGTCAGAAAATGTGATAAGTGTCAGAAGTTTGGCTACGCCATCCACTAACCAGCTGGAAATCTTACTCATATTCATTATACGTCACTTTGAACAATGGGGTGTAGACATCCATGGGATTTTCCCTCTGGCAATAGGCCAAATGAAGTTTGTTTCTGTAGCTGTGAAGTACTTTACAAAGTAGGTAGAGCCAGAGTCTCTAGCAATAATTTCAGAGCCCAAGCTCAGAGGATTCATTTGGTTATTTGCAGGTTTGGTAAACCGAAGGTATAATAATAGACAATAGCCGATAGTTTGATAATTCTCTGTTTAAAACTTTTTGTACGAACCTCAGGATACAGCATCACTTAACGCTAGTACTGCACCTACAAAGCAATGGCTTAGCTAGGGTAACCAATCAGATCATACAGCAAGACCTCCGAACAAGGATATGAGATGCTAGAAGTACTTAGCCCAATGAACTACCCTCCATACTTTGAACTTATGTACGTCTCACAAGATAGCAACATGCGAGACCCCTTTCATGCTAGCATTTAGCATCGAAGCTATAATCCCGATTGAAGTAAGCATGCCTAGCATGAGATGTCTCGGCCCCGAGTTAGAACACACTATTAAACATCTTGACCTGTTGGAGAAAGTTCGTGAATAGGCCGCAGAAGTAGTTGGCCATACCCCTGGTAAGTTAGGAACAATCTGGGAAGGACCCTTCAAAGTAATACGACAAGTTTACGGTGGATCATACAACCTAAGAGACAACTCGAGAAGACCACCTCCAAGGCCTTGGAATGCCGATAATCTAAAAATTTATTACAAGTAGCTGGCCCAACCTTGTTTATTTAGATATTTAATCTAGTTTACTTTTAATTGGGCTTGCATGCTCTATGCATTTTTTTTTTACTTTTAACTAGTTTATCTTTAGTCGGGTTTGGATGCCCCAAGCTTTTTTTTCATAGACAGTTTAATTTATCAAGGCCTACGAGCCTTCATTATTTCTAGAAGATAGGAAAGTTTATATAGAGTAATAGTTGGGATGACCCAACAATTTTTTTTTAGAAAGAAGTTAACTTAAATGTCATGCACACGAGCATTCAACTCAAAGTCATGCCTACGAGCATGCATCTAAACGTTGTGCCCTCGAGCATGCACATGAATGTCGTGCCCACGAGAATGCACCTAGAAGTTGTGCCCACGAGCACGCACCTACAAGTCGTGCCCACTAGCATACACTTAAAAGTTGAACACGAACTATTCGATATCGCCATTCATATGCCCTTTTATCATCGGGGCATGAAGCTCAAGCATTATAGTGCTCGAGCTATAACTGTTAGAGCTTAGAGGATAGGGCTTAACATTAAAATAAGAAATGACTCGAGCAGTTTCCTTACTTGTTATTCACTAGTAATAAGCTCGAGTTAAAACATATAAATGCTTGAGCAGTTTGCTTCTTTGTTATTCACGTGCAATAAGCTCGAGTAACCACAGGTAATATCCTGAGCATTTTGCTTACTTGTTATTCACAAGTACTAATCTTGAGATAGAACAGCTAGAGCCTAAAGAATTGAGCTCTGGGGTCAACTAAAATAGCTCGAGCATTTTGTTGACCTTGTTATCCACAAGTAATAATGCTGAACTCACAAAAAACAAGGACTAGCTCGAGCTTAAAAGCTGAAACTCGATCATAACGAGCTTTTAAATCAAAATGAGTATAGTTTGAGCTATAAAATGTGTAAATAAAAAAAATCAGGATGCGACATAATAAACATGAGTAAAATGCAGATTGATTCATTAAGCCAACATCGAGCTAAACACTTGCAACAATAAAATCAAAAAATACCCAGAACGGGCTATGTATTTAAAGTTACATTCCAAAAAACTAAAAATTGTAATCAAAGGTTCGGGGTCGGGGGGCCTAGCCTAGATCGTAAGTGTCTTCATTCGTAGCATTCTCGACCTCGACCTCTTGGTCGACCTCGTCATCATGATCATCCTTTTCACCCGTAACATCAACCTCGATGATGGAAAGCTCGAGCTCAGCGTGGAGCTCATCAACGGTCCTCAAAGACTCGATCAAGGGCTTCATATCCTCAGGCGATCGAGGACGGATGAATGGTCGAGCCTGTTTTCAAGCCATAATTGTATGAACCAGCCCCCATAATCCCCTTGCAGCTTCCCGAACTCAAGGAAATTTTTGAAGTCCCTATCACTAAGCACGAGCTTAAGAGCGCTGTTCCTCAAAACTTCTCTTTGCGTTGATAAACTCGAGATTTGCTTCGTTGACCTCGTCCCTAATCAATATAGCTTCGTCACAATCTTTTCGGGCATCAGCACGAGCCTTACCAAGTTTTTGCTCGAGTTCACTGGCACGCCTCTTGCCACCATCTGCTCTTTATTTAAGCTCTGACATTTTCCTTGACTTACTCTCTCTCCCTTCGCGACTAGCCCGCGAGGAACGCTCAAAGTTTAAAAAAAAACCTCAAGCATTATCATTGGTTGATGTATAATAAAAAATAATAATAGTAAAATAAATTAAAGTATAAGAATACCTTAAGTGTCTGAAGCTCGAGGTTTTTCAATATTTCTTCAAGCTCGACCTCCGTCGAATGGCAACGATGCTCGAGATCAGCGAACTACCTTCATGCGCTCCTTGTACAACATTGTTCTCTAAATCCATGACCTCTGGAGTTCCTTGAGACATTGATGATCGAATATGCTAGGGAGGCAGAGGGAAAGGAATGCTGCTCGGGTTGAACGACGGCCCCACTCCTCGATTCCTCTTCGCTGCTAGCCGAGATGGCTCGAGCTTTTTCTGGGCCAAGCCATGGGCCGCCAAAGCCGAGCCAAATTGTTATCCCTAGGTTCCTCTTCTTATTCTCAAAATAAAAAAAATAAAAAATATGAAAACAAAAAAAATCAAATTACGAAATGAATCTCAAAAATCTTAACCAATCTCATGATGCCCTCCAACATCAACTTGCTAATCTCTCGATCGATGTAACATCAGTAAAATTTATCTAGCTGAGCTTAAGTCTTTCATCCACCATCTTCGTGAACAATGTTGATCAATAATCTTGAAATTTGGGTAAATATTCTATAGATGATATGTCTGAATCCTCTACCATAGGTCAAATCATCTACGATCTACTTCTCCACACTCTTTACAACATACTACCTAATCCATGCAATCAAGATCTAGGCCCCCACATCATCTATCTGGATTATCGTGATCCATTTGTCAATCATGTTCCTCGTCTAGAACCCTTCCTTACATTATGATCAACATCGAGACCATGTCAATAACGTCACTAAGAAAGTTAAGGTAGATGCTCCTGAAATTTGATGGTCACTTTAAGACTGTGAAACCTTTGTTGACTGGCTCAATGCTATCAAACAATACTTAACCTGGTACTACATGCTTGACTATCAGCATATTCATTTCGTGAAAATAAAACTTGTCAAATCGACTAATTGTTATTAACAAACAGTTATGTAGACCCTTGAATGATTAGGTCAGCCTATCATTGTATGGGGGAGAAATAAAGGTCAAGCTCACTGAGAAGTATGTCATATCTCATCATCATCTTAATTCTTAGAGCGTCTTCTCAACCATAGATAAAACTCCTCGATCGTATTAGAGTATAGATCTCGTTTTGATAAGTTGTTGTACCATTTCGACCTTGTTGAGCTAGATGACATCACTATTACTAGGTTTCTAATGTCTTGAGCGCTTACCTCAAACACCAAGTCGTTGTGCTCAATTCTGACTCTTTAGAAGATGCTTTCCACAAGGCCTTCGAACACGAGCATTATTTTCGAACTGCCTATATATGGCATGGTCCTTTTACCTTTCCTAATCAACATCAATCCCATTTCCCTTCGATCATCGTTCCTAGTAATGGCCATGTGTCAGTCCAAACCCATACTATTGTTAGGTATTCCTTTATTCCTACAATTCCTTGTGATACCACTAAGGGTTCACCTCCATTGTGTGGTTCTTCTTGAGTCCTTACCTTTCAAATCACATGTTAAAATTGTCACACTCGAGGTAATATTGCCTCTTGATGTCCTCATCGTACCCTCTCCTTTGATCAGGAACCTTTATTTTGAACTCTAAAGGCTAACGAGTATTTTATGGTTGATCCTATTGACCATTCTAATGAGAATATATTCTGATTTGAGGATTAAGAAGAGAATGCGACTGTTGTTTTCATTATGAGATGCATCATCTCCATCTTGATTGACTTTGATTCATAGCAACAAAGTTCTATCTTTCATACCTACATCCCATGCAACTTTCACTCTTGAAAGTTAGTAATTGAAGGTGGTAGCACCATGAATGTCGTCTCTAAGTCTGTTGTGGCCAAGTTTAACTTCAAACTCGAACCATATCCTCGACCTTTTTAGGTGATTTGGGGTTGATCTAACTTCTTTACCTATTACTCATCGTTGTCTTGTACCTCTTAAATTGGGCCCATTCTTCTCATAGGACATTTACTGTGATGTCTTACCAATGGATGTCACTCATATTCTCTTAGGACACCCCTAGTTTAAGATCATGATGTTAAGCACTTTGGGCATGACAATACTTATGAGTTTGTCCATAATGGAAAACCAATTTGTTTCCTTCTGGTGAAGCCATCTAAGTCCCGAAGAAACCAATGCCCATCTCAAAACATACGAGTGTTGTCGACGTTACATTTTTGTGCTCATGTTTTCCTTGGTTTCCAAAGTAGGTTCACATTCATTCTCTAACTCCTGCATTGACTTTCAACCGGAGATAACTCCTTTGGTAGACTATTTTTGTGACATCACTCCTATCGACCATCTTGATGAGCTCCCTCATATGCGAGACATTCAACATGCTATCAATCTCGTCCTGGTTCCCAATTTCCAAATCGCATCCATTATAGGATGAATTCTTCTGAACAAGCAAAAACTAATAGACAAAATGAGGATTTACTAGATAAGGTTTTATTCACCCTAGCCTTAGTCCTTGTGCGGTCCCAATTTTATTCACCCAAAGAAAGATGGCTATTGGTGCATATGTATTGATAGTCGCGCTATCAACAAAATCAATGTTAAGTATCGATTTTCTATTCCACGTCTTGAAGATATGTTAGATGAGTTGGTAGGATCTTTATGGTTTTTTAAGATTGAATTACAGAGTGACTATCATCAAATTTAGACTAGAGGAAGGGATAAATGGAAAACGGCACTTAAAACTCAGGATAGTTTGTACGAAATGGTCAGTTATGCCTTTAGGGGAGTCTAATTGCACATAGTACTTTTATGCGGGTCATGACCAATATCTTGTGAACTTTTATTGGAAAGTTTTTTTTTGTGGTCTATTTTGATGACATTTTAATTTATAGTTGGTAACAAAAGGCAAACTTCGATCACCTTTGAAAAATATTCTTTATTCTTTGTTCTGTATAGTTGTATGCTAACCTTAAAAAATGTTTATTCTACTGGTCACAAGTTTTCTTCTTAGGCTTCATCATTTCTGTCTAAAGTATTTCTGGTGATCCAACTAAAATCTCTATTATTCACGACTAGCCAAGATTTACCATGTTTACTGAGGTTCGTAGCTTTCACGTGTTAGCATTATTATATAGGAGATTCATTCAAGATTTTAGCTGTATCACCACTCCTACCACTTAGTGTATGAAAAAAAAAGTGATTTTCATAGAACGTTTTCGGCCCAGAAAGCCTTCTTAGCCATTAAGAAAAAGTTGATTAAGGCATTCGTCTTATGCTACCTTGATCTTTCTAAGGTTTTCGAAGTGGTCTGTGATAGGTTTGGTATAGGTATTGGAGGTGTCTTAAGTCAGGATGGTCATTTCGTCGCTTACTTTAGCGAAAAAATAAATCAGGCTAAACAAAAGTATTTGTCATATGATAGAGAGTTTTACGTTATTGTCCAATCTCTTCGTCATTGGTGGTATTACATGTTGCCTTAAGATTTTGTTCTCTATTTCAACTATCAGGCTCTTCACTACCTTAATTTAATTCTGAGCGTCATCTAAGTGAGCAACATGTTAAGGAGGTTGAGTTTCTTCAAGAGTACACTTTTGTTCTCCATCATGGGGCTATGATCGAAAAGAGCAATAGACGTTCTTACTCATATCATTGCAATACTTCATTCTATGAGCATTATTGTCGTGGGATTTGAGCCATTGAAGGACGATTATCCTAGTTGTCCTAACTTTGGCATCATCTATTAGGAACTCTTAGATATTCCTTCTTGTGATCATGTTGTTTTCTTAGTTAAAGATGGTTATCTTTTCAAGGCCACCAAGTTATGTATTTCCTATACCTCACTTTGTGACTTCCTGGTTTTGAGACTACATGCAGGTCTAGATGGTCATTTTGGTTGAGATAAAACTATCGCTTTAGTTGATTATCAATTTTATTGGCCTTCCCCTAGGAAAGACGTTGCTTGCATTGTCTCTCGGTGTCGTACATTTTAGTTGGGCAAGGCACAACGTTAAAAAACTGGGATGTATACTTTTGTTCATATTCCCTATACTCCTTGGCAAGACCTTTGTATAGATTTCGTTCTCGAGTTACCTAAAATTGCTAGGGGTCATGATTCCATTTTTGTGGTAGTGGATAGGTTCTCTAAGATGGTATATTTCATTCCATGTTCCAAATCTAGTAATGCTTTGCATATTGCTAAGTTATTCTTCCAAGAGGTTGTCCACCTATATGATCTTTCAGTCACTATTATGTTTGATTGATATGTTAATTTTGTTAGTTATTTTTGGAAGACACTGTGAAAACTATTTGGGACGACACTTGAGTTTTCATTCACATTTCACCCCAGACTAGTGGTCCATTGTCTTAGTAATCTTCTTAATTGCTTAGCAAATAAATTGGATAATTGGGATTTTGTGTTGTCACTGTCGAGTTTACTTATAATTATTTTTATCAATAGGTCTATCAATCATAACCCATTCGATGTTGTTCAAGGGTTTTTTCCCATGCCAACCACTTAATATTGCTCCTTTGCATATTGATCTCAGTCTTGTTGCCTCTACTCGGGCTTTTGTTGATCACATTTGCGACTTGCATGATGAGATTAAACGTAAAATTTCTTTTAAGTAATAATCATTATAAATTGGCGGTATCACACTGTAGGCACAAAGAATTTAACATTTCCAATTATGGGATGATACGAATTATACCTAAAAGATTTCCTAAACATATTGCTAAAAAACTATGTAATCGATCACAAGGAACTTTTCCCATTATTAAACAGCTTGGAATTAATTTTTTATCTACTTGAGTTGTTGATGTACTTAAATATTAGTCATGTTTTAATATATCATAATTATATCCTTATCGAGGCATGTTCAAGCCTCCGGTATTTTCGTCTAATATTTCTATAGGACAATCTTCTCGGTTGCCTCCTCAGGCACTTTGTTACCACAATTTCTCGATAGGTTATAATTGATGATCTTGCCTTATATGATGGTGGTTTTCGTAGGTTCCTGGTGCATTAGAAGGGTCGTCCGTCAAGTTATACTTGGATTACAGAAGATGAGTCTCGTCACCTAGATTCCACGCTTTTGGATGCCTATTTAGATTATACATCAAAAGAGTTGAGTTCTTTCCAACCAAGAGGAATGATTCAACACAAAAAGTATATTCTAGGCATAGAAGAAATTAAGTCAATTAGGATATTATAGTATTTTCCTTGTTAATTAATATTGTCTTTTATTGCGATTTTAAGACAATTGATTTTGTTTCAAGGATAAAGAAAATTCTGAGTTTCCTCATTAATCCTAGATTATACTCTATAAAAATGGGTTCTTTGATTGTAATAGGCATACAATTATTATTGATTAAAATTGCAATCTTCCTCCTAATTCTCTTTTCTTGCTCTCTCTTCTTTGGTTGTTCTTGTTCATTGTTCTTTGCATCAATATGAAGCGCATGTAAAAAATTAAGAAACGTGAATTTTGTTTGAAAGAGTTTGAATTCCTAGGCCATTGGTTGAGTCATGGCAAAATTAGAATGAATAACCTTAAGGTGAAGGCAATTGTGGATTGGCTTGGCACAATTAAGGTTACCAGACTTTATTTATTTCTTTGTTTAGCCAACTATTATCATCATCATTTAATAGAAGGCTATTCCAAGAAAGTGAATTGCGTTACTTTGTTGAAGAAACTAAAAAATGGGAATGTATTGAGGTGTGTCAAAATGCTTTCAATAAGCTGAAACTTTGTGTTTCAATTGAAGTGTTGTCATTTAATAGAAGCTTATTCCAAGAAAGTAAATTGCTTTATTAATTTGTTGAAGAAAACCCAAAAATTAGAATAGACTGAGGCATGAATGCTTTCAATAAGTCGAAAAATTCAGTTCAATTGAACCAATGTTGTCTTTACCGGACTTGTAGAAGCCATTGAGGTGCATACTGATGCTTTTGAGCCAAGCCATTGGTTGTGTATTACTACAGGAACGGCATCCATTATCCATTGCAATCGGTAACCTAAAAGAGACAGAATAATGATATTTTACTCATGAAAAGGAAATGATTGCGATAGTACACTTGGATACATCATTTTTGTTGGGGATATGGTGTTGCTAAAGCTAGCACCGCAATTTGAAAATTACCAGTAAGATATACCAGTAAGATAGTGCATTGGGGATTGATTCCAAGATATGATGTACCGTTTGAAGTAATAAAGCAAGTGGGGAAAGTTGCATACCTATTGAATTTTCTAAAAAGACTTTTAGGTATATCTTGCTTTCCAACTTAATTATTTGAAACCTTTTTATGAGGATCAGTCGGGTGATTGGAAGTAGGCTAAAATAGTAACTCCAATGGTCCGGGAATAGATTGAAATGGAGATACCTAGAATTCTTGATTGCAAGGTTTTGTGCAAAGCAAAAACAAGAAGTCGACTAATTTCTTAGTGCAGGAGAAAGGATGTTACATAGAATATGCTACTTGTGAAAGAGAAATTATACTTTGGCAAATTGAAAAAGAAATTGAAAAGTATTTGTGTTCCACCTCACCACCGAGGCCCTAGTCCAAGCATACGTAGCAACCACGTGGAGGCATGGGTCAAAAGGAAAGATAGGTTAACCAAAGGGCTTCAGACTAGGAGCAGTTCCCAAGGAGCGATTCCCAAGAAGACATAGTATTTGATGAATGATTGATGTGACAACTTTCAGCCCAATTAAGTCAAATCATGTCAACCTAATTAAATATGTACACTAACACACTCCAAAGGGCAGCTCCTCTTCCCTGCAAACTCAAGTGCGACCTATGGCAAGTGGATGATGGGATAGCTACGATAAGACATCCTAATGGGTCTGGTAAAGTCACATCTGCTTGATCCAACGGTCAAGGCTATGATTGTAACACTATAAATTCCAATCCTTGTAACACTTTGAAACTAACTTAACTCTTTACATTAGTTATTCTCGATCTTCTCTCTTGCTTATTTCACATCCTTGTTTGCTGAAGTTTAAATCATCTTGTTTTAGTTGAATTATTTGTGATTGATTATTGACATGCAATCATCTTTAAATATACTACTCTGAATATTTTTGTCTCAACTCATAGAGCATCTCCTACGTATATATACAGTAATCTTCTCTGGCTAAGTCCTCAGTCAAAATGTGTTGGAATTTGTTTGTGTGGATACGAGTGAGTCTGACATCTGTTGTCCACGTCACCCTTACAAAAAATGAGTTTAACAAATTGGTACCGTCTATGGGAATCCAAACATTCAACCAAGAGAAACCCATGGAAAAAGCAGATTAAAAAATATATTTTGGATGAGTTTTCTAACTTTGAAGAAAATGAGCTGTTCTTGAAGAAAGAACACCTGAAAAACCTAGGAGAAACCATTTGGGAAAAAGTCTTGTTTGTTCCCTAAAGAAGGAAAATCATTTGCTGAGAAAACATTCTTTAAAAAGTCATTTTTGAAGAAAAGACGTCAGTATGAGCTCTGACAATGAAGAGTCAGCACCTTGAAAGGCTAGAAAATACCCTGAAGAAAGAAAACCCTCACCCGCCACTCCTGCAGCCCGTCATCAATTTTACCACCAACATCGACGAGATGGGTCAAAAGATAGATCCAAGTTGCCTGTCAGGCTTACCAGGGGTGGCTACCATGGTCGCAAACATGAGAGATATTAACCAATAGAATATTGCCATGTAGGAATTATTTTGGTAAATGCATGGGCAAAGAGGTCAGCAAATTTCTCGTGCCCCTCTAGGGAATAACGCACAATAGGGGCTAGTCTCCCATTTTGCACCCCAAAGATGATATTATCCTCAAGAGCACGAGGTTCAAAGCTAAATGGTAATCACCCCTATGAGAGAGATGAAGACCCACAAAAAAGAGAAGTAGGTATGGATATCTCCTCAAACTACGTGTCTAGCAGACCTACTGAGATTCCATTCAATGGAGATGATAACTTCTCTCTTGTATATGAGCCAAAATCTAGACCTCAAAGATCTGTCAGTTTGTTTAATAGGTTGAGTCCTGCAGGACCTAGAAATAGTCATGCCCAATCGCCTCCAACGTCGAAGGAACAATCCTCAAACACCTCACTTACCTCACTTTACGACATAACATGAGAATGTTCAAGGACATGTACCATAGAACCCTCCACCTAGAAACATACGTGAGAGGAGGGCAGAGCAAGCTAGGAATCAGGCAGGCCTATCCCAACCACCTTCTAGACATCAGGTCAGAGAGGATGAAGACTCCGATGAACCACAAAGGGCTTTCGACCTTGATGATGACGATGATGACCATTTGCCTTTCTCTCAGGGGCTAATAGCTGGCTCTACCCCAAGACACTTCGTCCCCCCTAAAATCCTCAATAGCGTTAAAACTCATATGAGTTTAAGGGGCTCCTCTCGTGTAGTAAAATGTAGAGCTTTCCACTTGACTCTAAGTGGGACAAAACAAAAGTGTGGTACATAGAATTTCGGAATGAAGTATTAAAAGTTGTCCAAATTTCAAAAAAGCTTTCCTTAAATGCTTCGCGACTACTAAGAAAGGTGAAAGGCCTATACAACATCTCATATACACGAGGCAGCAGTCAAGAGAATCATTGAAAATCTTCTTATCACGTTTCACTAATGAAATGACTTACTATGTGCATGTTACTTATAGCACTATCTGTCTTCCTTAAGAAGATGGCTGGTTATGAATTTTCTATTAGAGGGATGTATAGAACAAGGATCTCACCAGTTATGATGCCCTAATAGAAATGACTTGGCGTGAGATTATCAATGAGGAATTGAAGGATCACCGCAATAAGGCCAACTAAAGACTCCCACATCCTCAAAGACAACAAGGAAAAAACTCTACATCTCACTTAATGGACCACTAGGTCGAGCAGTCAACCAACATTAACAGAGGGCAGGTGCTGGCCATAGCCATGCTAAATGCAGTATTTGTTTTAGCTTATGAAGAGGTGAACCTCACAGTTGATACGCACCAAGAAAGGCCTAGCCAGCAGACTCCTCAAAGAGAAAGGGATAGAGAACGAAGTGTTGAACCTAGAAATAAGGACAAAGTGCCCCTCTACTGCACTCACCACCAATTTTATAGTCACAACATGGTTGACTGTAGAGATATTTCCTTGCACCTTTAATGTAATAATCAAAGGGACAACCTAGGAAGGATAACGCTAGGAAACCCCGTTAGGATAATGATTTTCGTAGATAAAAAAATGATGGGAAAAGGTCTAGAGAAGGGCAAAGGCAAAAAAGGGATCCTCCAGCCTACACAAGTCATGAACACATTCAAGAAATAGATACAACGTTTGGAGGCCTGTATGCTAGAGGAGAAACTAGAAATGCACAAAGAAACTATACGATGGAGGCCAAAAACCCCCCAATGCAGAGCCTCATTGTCGACAGAAACCGTCCCCAAGCCAAATGAGATGCAACCTATTACCTTTACCCAAGAAGACGCTACAGGTTTACACTACCCCCCACTGCGATGCTCTAGTTGTAAGGAAAGTTATTGCTTGCAATGATTTAAAACGAATGTTAGTGAACGATGAGAATTCTGTCAACAAATCTTAGGAGCTAACTTTGATAAAATGGTTCTGGATCATGAACTGACCCCTATTACTTTCCCATTGTATGGATTCATGGGAGACAGCATCATCCCAAGAGAAAAATCACTCTCATGGTTGAAATGGGAGTAAAGCCCCAAGTGGCTCTTCACTTCAAAGAATTCTTGATAGTGGACAACCGTTCAATCTATCACGGAGTCTTGAGGAAACTTGCTCTGAAAGAATTATAGGCAGTTACGTCTATCTACGTCATATGCATGAAGTTCCCAACTGAAAATGGCATAGCTACAATCCAAGGAGATCAGATGGGTTCAAGGGAGTATTACTTGAACTCTCTAAGGAAGGCCGAATTGTGAGATGTCAACGTAATTCTGGTAAACATTGATAAGGCATTGTCCCTGAATAAGGGCAGACTCTTAAACAAGGGAAAGATGTCGAAATATTAGACGTTTCTAAAGAAGAGACTATGTTTGGGAGCAATAGACATCCCTGAAGAAGGGAGAGCTATAAGAAATGGCTAAGTTTGATTATCTGGATCCTCGCGTCGTCAAATGTGAACCTTAAGTGGCCCCAGTTGAGGATTTAAAAAGTTTTTCCAATGGATCTCCAAGATCCCTCCAAGTGCCCGTAGGTTGAAAAGGATCTGCCAACGGAGGCTAAGGAAGAGTTGAAGTGCTTCATATGTAAAAACTTAAATGTCTTTGCTTGGAAGAATGAGGATATGGTCGGCGTTGATCCAAAAGTTAGTTGCCATAACCTAAAAATTGATCCTAATTTTGCCCTGCATCAACAGAAAAGGAGGGCCCTCCTCAACCCAGAAAGGTATGAAGCCTTGAAGGACAAAGTGAAAAACTAATTGGCAATCACTTTGTTAGAGAGGCCACTTATCAGAAGTAGATCTCCAATCTCGTCCTCGTTAAGAAAAATAATGGTAAGTGGATGGTATGCATTGATTTCTCCAACCTCAATCAAGTTTACCCAAATGATAGTTTTTGTCTTCCACGAATAGATCAACTTGTTGATTCCATCGTTGGACATGAGTTGATGAGATTCATGGACGCCTATTCAGATTACAACCAGATCCCTCCGTACCCAGGTAGTGAAGGGCATATGTCTTTCATAATAGACATATGTCTCTACTACTAGAAGGTGATGCCCTTTGAGTTGAAAAATGTTGGGGCCACATATCAGAGACTCATCAACAAGATGTTTGCCAACCTTATTGGTGAAACAATTAAGGTCTATGTAGATGACATACTAGTAAAGAGTCTCAGAAGAAAGGAACATGTGAAGTACTTCAAAAAAGCTTTCCAAATATTGAGGAGGTACATGATGAAGTTGAACCCCCCTTAAGTGCGTGTTTGGTGTCACTTCCAAAAATTTCTTAGGCTACATGGTCAACCAAAGGGCATAGAGGCTAATCTTGAGAAATTTAATGCCCTGATTGAGATGAGTTTTCCCCAAAAGCCTAAAGAAGTGCAAAGCCTAGACACATAGAAGCTGCTTCCTCTCAAAGGCAACTAATAAGTGTCTTTCCGTCTTCAAGGTTCTAAAGGGAAGGAAGAAGTTCAAGTTGACAAAAGAGTGCGAAGAGACCTCCTAAGAACTAAAGAAGTACTTGGGACAGACAATCATCCTCTTAAAACCTAAAGATGATGAACCTTTGCAACTATACTTGTCAGTATCTGCTGATGCCATCAGTTTGGTGCTTTTAAGAGAATAGTGTGATCATCAATGACACATTTATTATGTAAGCAAAGTGTTTTTGCCAACATAGAACCGCTACCTAGACATGGAAAAATTAGCTTTTGCCTTGGTTACAGCCTCTATGAAGCTAAGACCATTCTTCCAAGCCCACAAAATATATGTTCTAACAACCTTTCCGCTGAAACAAGTGCTTTAGAAACCATATGCCTCTAGGAATTGATGAAATAGGCTATGGACCTTAGCGAATTCAATATAGTTTTCAAGATAAAAATGGCTCAAGGGCCAAGCACTTGCAGATTTCGTCGCAGAATTCACCAATGCTCCTGAAGTGGAGTAAGTAATGAAGCCATCAAAATCACTACCATGGAGTTTATATGTTGATGGTTCCTCCGGAAGGGCAGGTTTGGGTTCAAGGGTGGTCCTGTTAGGCCCACAAACTTTACTATGCAATAAGGTTTAGGTTCAAAGATACTAATAATGTAGCAGAATATAAAGCTTTCTTAACTGGCCTCAGATTAGCCAAAAAATGCAAGTGAAAAGGTTAATTATCAGCAGTAACCCCTAGCTGGTGGTTAGACAGGTTAATGGCAATTTTTTGGCTAGAGATAAAAACATGGCCCCATATCTAAAGTTGGTTTGGACCTCATTCCATCCTTTGAAAAGTCCGAGTTAGCACAAATTCCACACATGGAAAATACTCATGATGTTGCTTTCTCAAAGTTAGCAAGTAGTAAAGATTCCGAACTACTTACTGTGGTACCTATAGAACATCTCTCTAAACCCTCAACTACTAATGGTGAAGAGGTGATGTGGGTTGAGGACACGCCTCCCGGGTGCAATCCAATGTAGTGTACCTCAAAGACCAAGCCCTACCTACTAGTAAAGAGGAAGCGTAGGACAGCAAAACACTTCGTATTTCAAGATGAATCGCTGTATAAAAAAGGTTTCTCTCTACCCCTTCTCCGATGCATAGAAGGTGAGCAGACCACCTACGTTCTTTGAGAAATTCATTAAGGGGTTTGTGGCAACCATTCGGGAGGACGAGCTCTGCCAAAAAAGGTGTTGAGACAAGGACACTATTGGGCTACCTTGAAAAATGATGCATAGTAATTTGTGAAAAGATGTGTTAAGTGCCAGGGCATCTCGACAATATAAGGGCAACTATCCTAGAAGCTAACTGTCATCTTCAACCTTTGGCCATTCGCCAAGTGGTGAATTGATCTCATATGACCCCTACATAAAGGAAAAGTTAGTGCTAGCTTTACCATCGTCGCTACTGATTATTTCACTAAGTGGGTAAAGGCGAGCCCTTGGCTAAAATAATCGAGGCTAACACTTCTAATATCTTATGGGAAAATAATATTTTCCAGTTTGGCATTTTCCACTCAATCGTATATGAAAATGTATGATAGTTTGATAACAAGAAAATCAGGGACCTATGTGAAGAACTCGGAATCTTGAAGCACTTCTCTACCCCTCACTCGATTCTCAGGCTAATAGGCAGGTAAAAGTTGTCTTCAAAACAATCAAGTACACCTTTAAAATGAAGTTGGAAGCCTATAAAGGGACATGGGTCAATGAACTACCCCAGGTCTTAGGGGCTATCTAGACTACTAGTAGAATTGAAATAGGAGAAACTATTTTCTCTTTGACTTATGAAGCAAAAGCCATGAGTCTGGTCGAAATAGTATACCCTCTCCTCATCGCTTACAGTTTAATGAAGTATCCAATAATGAGTTGAGAAGATTGAGCTCGATTTTCTAGATGAAAGGAGGAAAAGATCCCAAGTAAAATTGGTTGTTTACCAATGAAAAATTACTAGATATTACAATTTTAGGGTGTGTTTGAGTTATATTATTTTGGAAGAATGTATTTTGAAATAGTCGATTGATGGAGAATATATTGTTGAAAAAGAAGGAAAAGTTATTGATGTGATAGAAAATATTATTTTATTGAAAATATGTGGTTGAAAATGAGTAGAAGAATGAGAATAAAAAAAAATAATGTGGCTCAAACAAGGGCTTAAGATAAAAAAGAAGTCATTTTGCAAAAAATGACCTTGTGCTTTGAAAGGTATTCATTTCCTCCAAAGAACCAAAAGTAGGGACCCGTGGCCTTAACTAGGAGGGCCCATACCGTATCAAAGAAGAATTTCGACCTAGAAATTATAAAATCCAAAGTTTAGATGGAAAGGGACAACCTCGTCTTTGTCATGAGGAACACCTAAGGAGATATTATTAATAAGGATGTATGTAAAAGCTCTTAATCTATGTACATTTTAAATTCAATGAAGGCAGCATTATTAAAATTTTAAAGTAAACACCTTCCATGGACAAAGCCATGGGAAAAGCCTTTTTCAAGGATAAACTATCTGATCCCATACTTGGGAAACCTAAAGTCGAAAAATAAATGAAGTCCTGACACTTGTATAAATATTGATTGAAATCTTAGTAAAGGTCGAAGTACATGGGAAGCAGTAACACGTCGAAAAGCGGTGTTATAAGAAAAGCAGCATTATAAGTAAATAGCAAAGTGATAATACATGTGTAAAAGAAAACATATTTCTTTAAAAATATTCATAATTACTTGGGGTCGAAGACAATTACATTGAAAATGTCAAAAATAAAAAGCCTAATAGCTAAGCAGGTGGAGAAGAGGCTATAAAAAGAACGACGACATTGAGACCAACCGCCTCAGAGGTTGCATTGTCACTCATAGTCTCATCTTCTTCAAGTTCTTCACATGGCTACCATCTGTAGGAGTTTGCTAGTATTTCACAAAGCGTTGATACTTCTCAGTTAAGTGAAAGTTGGCAATGTACTATTTTACAGCATCAACACCTGCAGATTGGGCCTCACCCCTAGCTACCCCAACCTCTTCAGTAAGGCTAGTAATTCTGGATCCGAGTTTTCCCACCTGTTTCTTCAAAGCAACATTCCTCTTATTTGATCTCTCCATAGCCTCAGTAACTATCTTCTGATGAGTATCAGAGGTCTCCACTTGCTTGGTAAGAGAAGCCACTTCACTTTGAGACAAGTGGACTTCTTTTTTAAATTCTCAATCTCTACTAAAGTATAGGCAAGTTTTGTATCCTCTTCAACCTGCTGCTTCTCAATGGCTTCAGTGTCAGCCTTGGCTTACTTGGCCTCTTCCTCAGCCTTGGAAGCCTTACTCAAAAACTCTTTATTTTTCTTCTGGAGGTTTTTAAAGAGGACTTAGCCTCTATGACAATTCCAAATGCCCTCTCCATTTGGCTCACCATGGTGGCTAACATATCCACTGCATCACTGGAATCTATAAAAGGTCTGCCATCTATCCATCTAGTACTTATGAAATGTGGTAGTAGCTATTTGGATTTCTAAAGGTAGCATGGACAAAGCCTACAGAGCTAAATCATCGCTCCTCTTGGACAATGAGAGCTTAGTCCTAGGAAGTGTTGCATCAGAAGCAGTCGACGTGTCGCTTGGCGAATTCGATAGAAAGTTCAAACCCAGACCTTCAATCAAAGCATAGGCCTTCGCTGACTTTGTAGCGGAACTCATCCCAAGGCCTCAAAGGCCAAGGGAACTTACCCCGAGCTCGAACAACAACACTTGGGAAATTTTTGTTGATGGCACATCAAACTCCTCAGGCTCGGGTACATGGGTCATACTTAACATCCCTGACAAAGTTCTAGAGATTCAATGTGCACTTATGTTTGAAATCGAAGCTACTCATAATGAAGAAGAATATGAGGCCATTGTCATATCTTTGGAGTTCACTTACAACCTTGAGCTTGAACATATCAAGATTTTTTGCAATTCACAATTAGTCGTAGGTCAACTTGATGGTACCTTTGAACGAAAAGATGAAAACATGAGCTTGTACTGTTTGAAAGTTCATGATCTACAAAGGCGCTTCAAAAATTGTGAGATCTTAAAAATAGCTCGAGTTGATAATTGTAAAGTCGATGCTTTGTCCAGATTTGTTTTCATGGGAATTGATGGCCTTGGTAGGACAGTCAACGTTAAAATGGTTATAAAACCAAGCATAAATCAGAAGTCGAGTGTCATGGATATTAACCTTGAACCATATTGGATGGACCCTATCATCAACTTTCTAACTAATGTTGAACTGTCGGAGGATCCTTGAGCATCCAGAAGCATTCGGTCAAGAGCAACAAGGTATTGCATGATTAGGAGAGCTCTATTTCATAAGAGCCTTATTCTTCCATATCTCAGATACCTTAGACTTTCAGAATCAACCTAGGGCCTAGCTGAGGTCAATGTAGGAGATATGTGGAAACTACTAAGGAGCACGAGTTCTTACCTTCAAATTGATCAGGTATGGATATTATTGGCCAACTATGAAAGAAGACGCATCATAGTATGTCAGAAAATGTGATAAGTGTCAGAAGTTTGGCTACGCCATCCACTAACCAGCTGGAAATCTTACTCATATTCATTATACGGCTCACTTTGAACAATGGGGTGTAGACATCCATGGGATTTTCCCTCTAGCAATAGGCCAAATGAAGTTTGTTGCTGTAGCTATGAAGTACTTTACAAAGTAGGTAGAGCTAGAGCATCTAGTAATAATTTTAGAGCCCAAGCTCAGATGATTCATTTGGTTATCTGCGGGTTTGGTAAACCGAAGGTATTGACAATAGACAACAACCGATAGTTCGATAATTCTATGTTTAAAACTTTTTGTACAAACCTCAGGATATAGCATCACTTAACGTTAGTATTGCACCTACAAACCAATGGCTTAGCTAGGGTAACCAATCGGATCATACTGTAAGACCTGTTATTTGATCTCTCCACAGCCTCAGCATCTATCTTCTGATGAGTATCGAAGGTCTCCACTTGCTTGGTAAGAGAAGCCACTTCACTTTGAGACAAGTGGACTTCTTTTTTAAATTTTCAATCTCTACTAAAGTAGAGGCAAGTTTCGTATTCTCTTCAACTTACTGCTTTTTAGTGGCTTCAGTGTAAGCCTTGGCTTACTTGGCCTCTTCCTCAACCTTGGAAGCCTTATTCAAAAACTCTTTATTTTTCTTTTGAAGGTTTTAAAAGAGGACTTAGCCTCTATGACAATTCCAAACGCCCTCCCCATTTGGCTTACCATGGTGGCTAACATATCCACCGCATCACTGGAATCTACAAAAGGTCTGCCACCTATCGTCTAGTACTTATGTAATGTGGTAGTAGCTATTTGGATTTCTAAAGGTAGCATGGACAAAGCCTCCGGAGCTAAATCATCCCTCCTCTTGGACAATGAGAGCTTGGTCCTAGGGAGTGTTGCATCAGAAGCAGTCGACGTGTCGCTTGATGCCCTCTCCCTCTTCGAAGACTTTTGCCACAGAGGCTCTAGGACAGTTGGCCTTTTCTACCCCCTCTTGCTACAGTAATAGAGGCTGTTATTAAGTTTTATCCCCACTCCCCGGTAGAAGATAACGTAGATTTCTTCTTGGGGACCTCGTCTACCTTACTTTTCCCATTATCCTTGAAGAGGGTTGTGCCTCACCCTCATGACCTGCAGCCTCTTTCTTAAAATTTTCTACTGAGTCCCTCACCTACTTGATAGTAGTAGATGAGGGCTTGAACCCCTTTTTCCAAGCTGTGGAGTTGTAGCCAAAATGGAAGCCATATCAGGGGATGGGTACTTTCTCCTCTCGAATTTTTTTGTGAACAAAATAAAAACATAAAGGTTCAATATGAACTACCCTCTACAAATACTAAGAACTTTTCTAAGCTTTAACTCTTCATGGCATTAGTCCGAACTCCTCAAAGAATCCACTGGTCGCAATCAAATGAACAGAAAGGCAGAGGACAAAGGTATGTCCTCTATAACACCCAATTCCACTAGGTTCAGTTTGAAGTGATCTACCAATCCTGTAATAAATACAAGGTCAGAATTAATTCAATTATAAAAAACAAATAGCTAAGCATGAAGCACTCACGAACTTTAGAGTAGGTGGTCGGAACTGTCACATATGGGACCTTGTTACCCTCAATTGTATGCTATTGTACCCTCACCCAGAACTAAATCTCTTCTATCCTTCGATGGAGAAGGGAAGGTCTATGATAAAAAGGGAATGTGCTTCCAATGAACAAAGAGAATACCAGCTCTTGAAGTTCATCTTTCCTAAGACCCAAGCTAGAAAATGGATTGAAAGACGTGGAGGTGCAAGTCCTCACCTAAGAAAGTCTCATTCCATAGGAAGTAGGTCCCAATAGCTAGGCATGGGGATTAGGTATGATTTGGGTAGGTGCTAGTCCATATGCTTAGGCAGCTCTAAAGAATGGATGAAGTGGTAGACGAAGTGCTCCTTTCGGAAGAAACTTACTAACTGCTATGTATCCATGCCTTGGAAAATAGGCTCATTCGTCAAGAGATGGTGCTAAGAGCTCTATGGTATAAGGGATACAATACTTCTCCCTAATATCTACTGATCGGCAACAGCTACATTAGAAGGAATTTTGGCTGTTCCCAAGAGTCATAATCCAGATGATATTCATCATGGATAAACCACTATGACCTATCCCATAATGGTATGGACAAGGTCGACAGTATTGATTATGGTTACCCCATTTCAAAAGCTACTATCCTAATGTCTATATCCCCCCGTCAGAAGATGAAAAAGCCATGAAATTCAAAATCAAAGAAAATATTGGTCAAAAAATGTTACGAAATCAAACGACAAAACGCAAGTCATCGATTCTTAAAGATAGCCAAAAAAGTTCTACATGTTTGAGGAAATTGTTAAAGGCCTTCACATCACCTCAATGTCATTCACCGTGTGTTGGATAACTATAGATGAATTAAATTCATCCACCATGTGACGGCGAACTGGACGAACTGAATTCATCCTCCACGTAGCGGATGAACTGGATTCATCAGCCGCGTGACGGATGCTAAAGCCCGCACACCGCATCACTGTCACCCCTCAAATGGACTAACCAATAGGATTAACTGAAACTAATTCCAAAGTGATGAGTCAATAAGACATCTAGAACCCGACTACTATTCCTGCCATGAACCACTCCACTCTAACCTTATGTACTAGGAGATCTTTCATGTAAAGATCTCAAAATCCAAATCCTTAGATTGATTGATGGGACATGTGTGGTAGAATCCAAAATTTCAAGTCATGCATTACTGAGTCAAGAAACATTAAATACCCACCTACCTATGGAATGAAGGATTGATGTCTATGAAAGGACGACCCGTCCAAAGTTCGAAGCCACGTGCTCCACATCCTACGATTTTCCTCTCACCTCTTTTCATTATAAATACCCACACTTGCACTATGGGAAATGAGAGGCCTCTGTCCCTAGAGAAAAGATAACACTAGCTTTTTACATTATTCTTGTCCACATACATTTACATCAATAATCACTATACGGTGATCACCACCACCATTGGACACCTCAACTCCGATTTACCAACTCACTAAGTTGACCATCAGAGTACTTGCGGCCTCTTCCACCCTCACTTGAAAAGGCTACAAGTAACTAACATTGTCTTACCACGTGTAGGAAGGAGCTTACATGGAGTTATATCCTATTGGCCATGTGTTTAAGTCAGTTTTCGAGGTCATTAGAAATCACAGAAAATTCAAGAGTTTATGGGAACTTGATTTCTTTTTTGGAAAAGTAAAGAAATGGTTTATTCAAGATTTGGCCTTTTATAGGCAAGGGTCCTCAACATCAACCGTTGGATCTTGATTCAAAGCATCCTACCGTTCATTTAAAAGTCAAATTGAGGCACCCATAATGTCTGTCATTTCGTATTCAACGATTTAGATCAGAGTGTTTGATTTACGCACATGTATGCATCTCCCTCCCAAGAACACGCCTACAACATTCATCATTGCTCTTTAAATGTGGCGACGGTTGTGTGTATGGAAATTCGAACGATTTCAATTGTCTTTTCTTGAAAACGTACAAGACAGCAAATCATTTGGGCACAATAATTGAGGACACTTCATTTTTCCAATGTTTTAAAAACATACAACTTTAGAGTTAACACAGTACAGTCTCAGCAAATAGCAGAAGCACTCCATTTCAACTGCATGGGCAGTTGAAGCCATTCAAAATTTCTTCACGGTAGACAGCCTTGACAAAAAGGACCTCAGCTGCTCTTTCAAAATTTCATTTTTCTATAAGTAGATAGCTTCGGCCAAAAGAACCTCTGCTGTTCCTTCAAAATTTATTTTTCAAAAATAGACAGCTTCGACCGAAAGGACCTCAGCAACTTTTACATAATTCAAAAATTTCAAGATACATAGTTTTAGCAAAAATTATTTTTATGCAAATTTCAAGTATTACATAAATATTCATACTTGGATTTGGGAAACTATTGTGTTGGGTGAATAACACCCAACAAGAGAAATCAACCATTTTGAGAAGAGGGTCACCCCAATCGAATAATACTTTCAAACAAAGTTCACGCATTATATAATTAATAATACTTGGACTTGGGAAACTATTGTTACGCCTCGCAACTAAGGCTTTAGTCCAAGCATACATGGCAACCACGTGGAGGCATAGGTCAAAAAGAAAGACAGGTGAACCAAAATCAGTAGATCGAAGCACACTCAATAACCGAAGCCCTCCATCCTAAACTCCCACCCTCCAAAGGGCTTCGGATTGGGAGTGATTCCCAAGAAGATCATAGTATCTGGCGAATAATTGATGTGACAACCTGTAATCCAATTAAGTCAAATCATGTCAGCCTAATTATTTATGTACATTGACACACTCCAAAGGGCGGCTCATCTTCCCCCACACACTCAAGTGCAACCCATGGCAAGTGGATGATGGGACAACTACGATAAGATATCCTAGTGGGTCCAATGAAGTCATGTCTGCTTGATCCAATGGTCAAGGCTACGATTGTAACACTATAAATACGAATTCTTGTAACACTTTGAAACTAACGCAACTCTTTACACTTAAAGTTATTATCAATCTTCTCTCTTGCTTATTCCACAGTCTTGTTTGCTTGAGTTTAGATCATCTTGTTTTAGTTGAGTTGTTTGTGATTGATTATTAATATGCAATAATTTTTAAATATAATGTTGGTGTCTGAACATTTTTGTCTCGTATCATAGAGCACCTCCCACGTCCATATACAGTATTTTTCTCCGGCCATGGCCCCGGTCAAAACGTATTGGAATTTGCTTGTGTGGATATGAGTGGACCTAGTATCTGTTGTCCACGTCACTCTTACATAAAACAAGGTCAACAATTTGCATGCTAATTTGACGAAAGCTTCAAACTCATCTGATCAGGGCGGTTTGTCAGCCCCTTGATGGCTGAAATGGATAAGGTATGAGTAGTGCCTTGCTCCATGCTGTAGCCTTGATTGAAATGTGCGTTGGTGGGTGCATTTCTTGGACATCGGTGCAATTCAGAAAAATATGTGAGCATGTGGATGAGAATTGGTTTGGAGCAGGATGGACGAAAGAATGGCATAGGCGGTGCCCGACATGTAATGCAGCCTAGCAACAATGTAGCACGCAGACCCGAAATTCACACAATGCAGGAAATGGGGAGAATTTCCAGCTAGTTGTCTTCACTTGGTAGCTATTTCATGGTCAGGTAACATGGCAGAAATTAGACATCTACAGGTAGTTTTAAAGCATGCCGGAGGTTATCTCGGATGTGGGCGGTTTTCAGCAAGTTCCCTTGGAGGGAAAAATTCAAAATGTCATTTCTAATAGTTGAGGTGTCAACTGAACGAATTTTATGTACTTTAGGCTGTTAGACCCAAAGCACTGAGTGCATTATTGTGATCCGAATTCTTTGTAAAGTGTGTTCTTTTATTTGGCAAAACAAGTTGGGTAATAACACATACGTGTTGTGTTTTTTACTGCTTTAACATCCCTTTCGTTCTCATGTCGTTGAGTTTTACCTTAGTGAAAATTGAGTGTTGCTGGCTAACGGGTTGAAGAAAATCCAGTGCCTATCAAGCAAAAGTTTTGCCAAGTATTTAGCATAAACTTTTACCCGTGATATACGAGGCCAAATATTGCTTGTGGAGTTGTCGTCGTAAGGAATTGGGAGTAAAGCAAGACAAGTATGCTTTGTGACTATTAGAAACTCAAAACCCTTGCTTAAAAACTAGACTTACCTTCAAAATCAATTTTTTCTTTGTCATACTATTTAACAATACCATCAATTTCTTTAATCAAAATCCACCAATTATCCACCAAGTAGTTTCAAGCAAACTCAGCCTCTGCTTGTTGATGAAGAATGCTATCAAACCCACTAATTATCCTAAATGCTTGCACATGCATACAACAGAATGAATAATCTTGAAGATAGAATCATTGTAAAACTCGGAAGAAGCCTAATCTTACAAATACTGTTACAGTTCTTTTTTTCCCCGTAATATACGTGCTTCGAGGAGTAGCCAATACATATATAATCCAAGAATAAAAGGAAAAGTTGTGATTTGTTCTCTATGTACCATAAGAAACAGATGCTTTACCTGATTCATTATCCCGCTATTCATGAAGGAACTAAATGTTACATCTCTGTGAAAGAAAGAAAAAGAATACAACCCTAGTTCCTTAAGATCCTTGAAATTAATTAACTCGGAATTTAAGATCAAATGTGGTGTTGCTTGATATGATACTGATTTTCTTGTTGGGCGCCAGGTTATCTACAAGCAAAGAACAATTGACAAAAACCACAAATTGCCTCATCGGAAACTTTCCCACCACCACGCTTACAGGTACCTTCACCTTGACAAGCAATGGAATCCTCTTGTTGTCTCTATTTGCTGTATAAGCCTCCTGGAGACCTGATCCAAACTCACTTTTCCCTTTCAAATCAACCTTCATTATGGTCGTGTTCTTTTCTCCCTGATGGAAATCTGGCAGTTTTCCTGTGCAAAGATTTGAATCTGTATACATGACAATAACCGAGCTATCCTTTCCATATATGAATCCAATATTGCTGTTTGGGTTATCTGCTTTGACAGTGACAAGAAATTCTGTTTTGAGACTGAAATCTGGCTGAACATCAAAGGCCTTAACCTCAAGTTTTTCTACCTTGTAGGAAGGCATTTGGGGCTCATATACAGCATAGAAATAGACAACGGGAAGGGCCAAAATGATGATGAGGAAGAATAGGCAGCAATAACACCAGCAAATGCACCTATAGCAACTTCTGCCATCTGATCTCTTGTGGTAGTCAGAATGGTATCGAGGGACATTCCGCCCATAAGGGGGAGGCCGGAAATTGTTTCCGCTGCTTCCCTCAAGCATGACATAGGGAGGTGCACTCATTGTTCAGGATGATCTTCCAATCACCAGAGATGAAGAACCACCAACAAAGGAGGAAGAAAGAGAGGCCCTCCTTCATCCTCCCTGATAAAATTTGCACCAGAGAGAGAAGTCAAGAGATTGTTTTTCCTAAGGTTAAGGACTTCGCTACATATTTGTGGTTTAAAGCTACAACAAAATGCATAGAGTATAATGTAAACATTAAGGGCAATTATCACAAAATGTCACTACCTTTCAATATTATTGTGCAAAATGTTTATACTTTTCATTTTTTGGCATTTACACCCTTATTTCCATCTTTCATTGCCAAAAAAGTCATTACATCCACTTACCATCAGTTGCTCCATTAATTCAATATAAGAAGCTAGCATAATTAGCACAAAACGTCCATACCTTTCATATTTATTGTGTAAAACGTTCATACTTTTCATTGTTTGACATTTTCACCCTTATTTTCACTTTTCATTGGCCAAAAAAGTCATTTCATCCACTTATCGTCAGTTGCTGTGTCCAATACAAAAAGTCAATTTTCTTTTCAAAAGGATAAAACAGTATAAGCCCATTTAACCCCTCATTCCTGCTTTCAAAATAGTTATTTCATAAATAAAAGTAATGTGAATACGAAAATAATTTATAAAATTATTACATTAAATAAAGAAAAAGGGGCGTAAAAATATTTTATTTCATCTAACCCAATCACCATTCTATAGCTCCAAATAAAACCATCCCACAATTGTTCAAGGCAGATGTACATTCGTCTGAATTCTCCATCATACCCCTCTAAATTTTATCATTAATCCACCATTACAGTAACCATTGTTTTGAAATACAATATTCTTTACGCCATTTTTTCTTTATTTAATGTAACAATTTTATAAATAATTTTCATATTCACGTTACTGTTACTTATGTAATAACTATTTTGAAGACATGAATAAGGGATTAAATAAGCTGACATTATTTTACTCTTGGTGTTTGAAAAGAAAATTGGCCTTTTGTATTGAATTAATGGAGCAATTGACGGCGAGTGAATATAATGATGTTTTTGGTAATAAAAGGTGAAAATAAGGATGAAAATACCAAAAAAATGAAAGTCAAACGTTTTGCACAAAGGTGAGGATGTTTTGTGCTAATAACCTTGGCTTTTTATATTGAATTAATGGAGAAAATGACGGTGAGTGGATGGAAATACATTTTTGGCAATGAATGGTGGAAATAAGGGTGAAAATGTAAAAAATGAAAAGTAAATACATTTTGCACAAAATATTTAAAGGTATGAATGTTTTGTGTTGATTACACTAAGAATTAACATGCAAAACGTCAGGAGAATATTCCTTAAACTATTCGTGTCTTAGCCCCTATTTGGTACGGATTAAAATCTAGATTTTAATTTAAGTCAAAGTCAAAATCAATAACTCATTTCAATCACATATTTTATGGGTCATACAACTTTTCAACCACGCATTTTATAAACTTCTATCAAAATCTACTCAAAAATTAATTTAAATCCCCCACCAAACATGGGCTTAATCTTGAATCTTGAAACTAGTGAATGTTCAACTTCCAAGTACTATTTATTGAATTAAGAATGGGTCATAATTATTTGTATTTAGTTGAATATATATTTAATCATTATTTGATTCCCATTATTTTCAAAATATATTTTTCTTTTTCTTTTTTCAACCACACGTTTTTCAATAAAATAATATTACACGTAAACAAAAAACTTTTCCTTATTTTTTAATCATACATTCTCCATCAATATACTATTCAAAAATGCATTCTTAGCGAAAAGTGACGCTCAACCAGTCGCTTGATATCTGTAGTGCTTCTAAATTGGTGTTAAATACCAGTACTCTTGAATTAATTGATTAAATCTCTTATCATATGTTACACTCCTTGCACATGTGACATTCGTAATCATCTTTTGTGATCAACTTGGACTGCTATCTTGAATGGTACTGACTATTACTTAATTGGCATGTAGTAATTTAAGAAAGGCTAAAAGTTTCAGTTGAACGACAAGAATAACCGTGATCCAAAATTGGGATTTAAAACACTCTGACCTAGCGGAATACTAGTTGCAAGAGGTATAATAGAAAAATTCAAACATCAACCTATTCAGCTTTCCCCATTAGGTGAGAAGAGCTATTTTTAAGCATTTGAACTTCAGTCTGTTACAAACCCCAAGGTACAACGGTAAGTAAGCAGTCAACCATTTGAAATTGTGACAAGTGGCTATGCTCTATATTTGATGCACAATTTTTGAGAAATTCTACCACATTGTTTGAATGCATTATAGAAAATTAAAAATAACTCTTCAATAGAAAAGTTTAGAGCACCATAAAATTATTCATCTATGGGATCGAGGCAAGAATGACTTGAGACCTCGATGAGTACTATTACGTCTCTACTTATATGATTGCCGGATAATCGAAATTACATGCAAGCACTTCGTTCGTGAAGCTAGCATGGACTTTAGTGTTGCCTTTTCTACCTTCATGTCCATGGCAATGAGGTTGCATACCATTACCTCATCCACTTTCATTTTAAAGGTTGAGAGTACATCCCAGTACTCGTCGACAACAACCTCTAATGTGATGCCACTCACTACAGACTTATCACGTCCTCTCTCCAAGGCAATCAAATGAGACTTAATCTATAGCCATAGAAGATGGGCCTTCTGAGTTTGAGATTGTTGAGGCCAAATCACTTATGCCTTTTGCAAGTTGTAATGTGATATACATTAAACCACATGCAATTTGATTGATATGACATATCTTCAAGGAAGATCGAGAGTCAAATACCTTCATTCCCACCAAAGAGAGTGTATGGGAGGTTAGAGGCTTATGAGGGCTATATGTGATGTCATTAAGCTTATTTCATGAGCCATTAGGATAAGAACATGTGTCAAGTATTCAGAGAACCTTAGAGGCAACTCTTGGTCTGTAAACATTCATACATAGGCCCTATTTAAGCGTCATTTTTTGGGGGATAATGTATTTTGGAATAACATTTGGAATAATGATTTTTTAGAATGTGTGGTTGAAAATTATTTTTGGAAAAATAGAGGCCAAAAATAAGCTTAGTATTGTTTGAAAGTAATTGAAAATAAGTAATCTCACTTAGGGATGGTAAAAAAAAACCCAACAAATCCGATACCCGTAGGGCCCCGCCTCAAACGAGGCGGAGATAACCCGCTTAATCGAGTATTCGGGGTGGAGAATTTTTCTCCAGTGCGGGTTCGAGGTAGGGGACAGGTAATTAGATTTGTCTAAATTTAATTAATGGGGGTCATAAAAATAAATTATCAAAAACTTTAAAAAAAATTAAACGGGGCAAAGACATCGCCCCGCCTTTAACAACAAGAGAAGCGTAAGTGAAAATCCTTCTACATTCCTAATAAACCTTAGATCTTGAAAAAAGATGATGGAAGTGAACGAGACCTCAATCCCAAAAGAGATGCACCTAAGGATGCTACAAATGGCTTCTGTATGGTGCACCATGTGAGAAGAACGGGCAGGGTTGCCATCCATTTGACACGAAAAGTAGGTAGCATACACTACCATGAGACAAACGATAGACCAATATATCGCCATGAAAACCTTCCTGCAATAGCAAATGCAGTTCCAAGTCATACAAATTCCTTTCCTTGGTAGATGCCTATCCCCTATATGCATTTGTCACCTTACAAGTCAGAAGGGCAATGAAGAAATCAACAAGTTTATAAGGAGGTTAAAAGAGACCTTCCCAAAAGACCCCTATAAATGGGAAAGTTAGTTCTCATGTTAGAGAAGTGCCCATGGATACCTACCAGTTCCATAACAGAGGCTTCGACACATAAAACCCGCTACATAAAGAGCCACCATGCAAACCTTCCTACAATAACAAATGCCGTTCCAAGTCATGCAAATGCCTCTCCATTGTAGATACCCATTATAGAAAACCTCTAGATGCATCCGTCACCTTACAAGTAACAAAGGACATGGAGAAATCAACAAGTTGATGATGAAATGATTAGCAGCCTTCCTAGAGGACCCCTATAAATAGGAAAGATAGTTCTCTTGTTAGAGAAGTTCCCATGGATACCTTTTGGTTCCATAACGGAGGCATCCTCATAGAAAACCAACTGCATGAAGAACCCATCTTCACATTTTTGTATGAGCGATAAGTCACGAGCTCAGTAAAACTACCAATGTGGCATGGCATGATTGCTTATTGTGAGTTTGAAGTTAAAATATCGAAAAGTGTACTAGTGATCTCCCATATGCAGGTATGATTGCAAGCTTCCTACCCAGAGTTTATTGTACTTATCTTATATCTTGGCTTGTCGACCAGTATGTGTGGAAAGGCTACCGTGTCGGTAAGCCTCAGTAACATCAGGAACCTCGGGGGCGAAACAGGAAATCAGTTACAATTGGTATCAAAGCATGTCCGCTCCGAATGTTGCGTTGTTGGTTAGCTAAGACTGATGTCGTATGATCCCATGGAATCAATTTTGGGACCAACAAGGTAAAGCAAAGCCGTAAGATACACGCAAAGCACGTTGCACAAGCCAAATTGATGGTTGAAAGCTTTGATGATGATGAAAGTAGGGACCTATGTTATGCACTTTTGCCTTCTACACAAACGTTTATTTCGTACAGCATGATAAAACATTGCAAAAGGAAACAAAAGTGGGGACATTTGTGATAAATGCTTCGACATGCATGGTGACATTGTGGCCAGAGGAGCCATCCATCCGAAGAACCAATGCAGAGGTATAGAGGATGAAGTTTGGAGTCGAATGTAGCATGTATATGTTACTACGAGAAGAGGTGCACGAGGCACTATGGATGCCCATACATCAAGGGGATGGTACTGCAATTATGGATAATTTTTGTATCCACCGGTGTGAAGGAGAATACAATGCTGAAATCACTCGAAGATATGAGGCATATGTTCCACTATGAGGGCGTTAGTGAAATGAGTGGGGGTATAAGTCATGTGCTCAGTGAATGTCCCTACCCATGTGCCACGGAAACATTGTTTATTGCGGATTCAAAGTTAAAATATCAGGAAGTACACTAGCTGTGTTCCATATGCAGGTATGATTACAAACTTCCTACTCAAAGCTTATTGTGCTTATCTTATATCTTACCTTACCAGCCCGTGTGTATGGGAAGGCTGCCACGAGGACTTTGGAAATCTCGAGAGCCGAACAGGCTGTTTGTTACAAAGAGCTCAAGCCAGCTAGCTGTACTAGCGTGTTGGACTAGTCGGACACTTCACTTAAATAGGCTTCAGAATGAGATACCATGTAATGTCCAAGCCCAGGTCAGTTAGGCAAAGTCAACTCCAATCAAATTATTCAAAGTGTTTAGTTGGGTCTTTAAATGTAGGAACCACAATTGTAGAAGAAAGAAAAGGAAAAAGAAAAGACGTGAACAAAACAAAAATTAATAAAGTCAGATGGTGGGACTCTTTGCCAAAGACTTTGGGATAAATACCAATTCTGTTTTCAATTCTTTATTGGATTACTAGTGATGGAAACGTGTGTTGCACGTTATTTGATTAGTGTTACAAATAAGTATTTGTAAATTTAGTTTATGTTATTTTTAAATGTATTGCGCACTTTTAAAATATACACGATATAAATGATTTTATTTTGGAATTGATCTTGGTCGACGATTTTGTTCATCTGATCATGCATGAAAGAATTAGTTTAATTCTGAACCTTCTTCTGTACTCTATGAAACTCAGTATGTATAGAAAAAGAGAAGCGACGAAAAGGAAAATGATATTGGAAGTTCTAGTAACACGGAAAAGGATTAGCAGAACAATTAATTCAAAAAGTCATGTATCTCTAACTTAGGGAAAACTGACGCTAAAATATAAATTCGAGTATCATTATTATCAATCATTTGAATGTCCTCATAATTATTGGTGGAAAGTAAAATAATGAAATCTTAAGAAAACTTCCAGAAACTCATTCAATCGGTCAAGCTTACCTCATCGACAATTGCATATGGAGATATTTCTAGCTTGCGCAATTCATAAACACCTATTTGAAGAATCAAACAACAAAATGTGGAAATTTATTAGTAAAAACCTGGGATACGAACAAGATTGCAAAAGCTATCGAACATGACAAAAACACAAATTAAGCAAGAGAATATATGAAGATATGCCTCATTAAAACTGATTGTCTTATTTTTGAGTAAGAACTTTCAACAAATAGAAGCACAAAAATTAGGTTATGTTGCTTACTTGTTTTTAGAAGGTTAAAGAACTATACAGTTAATCTCTGTTACAATGAAGAATTGATTTTATGTTATAATGTATATATGTCATTGCAGTATAAAAAAAATTCCAAATTGATACAAATTCTATTGCCAAGAAATTATATTGTCATTACATCATCTGATATAAACAAATGGAAGTAAACAACCTGCAATAGAAGATGCTCCATATCTCTGAAGATGCTTTCCTTGTGCGCACATGGTGCCTCCGTGTGTACAGCGCGGAGACATTGAACATTTCCTAAGAAATAATAATACAGTATCTTCTAATTGTCTGCTTCGAAAAGTTGGGAAATTATAGCATTATAGGCCATAAACCTTCTTTAACGTACAAATTGAATGATTTAGAATTTGCAAAATTCTGCCTGATGTATTTTTCTCAACCAAAGAAATGAAAAATGTCTACACATTTCCTCTAATAATGTAGCTTGTCCTTTTTCCTTCATATATTCTCCTTAACCGCTAATCACAAAGTTGTGGCTGAGATCTCCCCTGCATCATAACCTGCATGTGCCGCGACTCCTAAGATTAGCCATTTCCTCTGCTATTAGACCTTCCTGAAAAAATTTGGGGCCTGTTAAACTAAGAGAATTAAGGGAATTTTGAATTTGCATCAAAATAATACAGAATTGGTCGCAATTCTTATAGCAGACACCATACATTGATGTCAATCTGTTCAAGCTCTTCAAGCTTAGAACCTGTCATTTAGCATATCAAAGACCAAACTGAAAGTACTTGAACCCTATAAATACATGTTTTCCCCATCTAAAATAGTAAGAGATTTGAAAAAGATATCCTAGTAAACAGAAATCCATGTACCCATATAAAAACTTGTATACACTTGCAAGAGGGAGATAATCCAAGTCCACAGCAAGAATGAAGCGCAATTGAGTAGAATATATAAATTGAAGGAAATTAGCTCTCATTTAAAAACTTAGTAGAAATTAATAAAATAACACGTTAATTTCTCACCAGATAAATTTTCTATAGCCAAAAGGTTTGGAAGAGTCAATTGTAATAATAACGCCTATTTAACAAAGGCTTGTACCCTCAACCTAAAAGCCAAACATGTTTTGAGATATAATTTCTCAGATACTATCAATGTTTAAGGATATATTTTAATTATTAACTGATATGGATACTACAAGCATCAAATATTCAATGCCCAAAAGGCAAAACAAACACATAGGAAAGGGAAACAATGAATTAACCTTTAATTCATTTGGAGACATCTTCAGTATATGGGACGGTTCCAGCTCCTCACTCAGAAGACGGCGTGCTAATACAGCATTGTTCTGGAAAGGAACTGTGAATTTTTAATGAAGAAAAATACTAAACAAAGAAAAGGAAGTAGATTAATTACGGCACAGATGGGGATAGATTAAAGCATACTGGAGAAAAGAAGTTGGCAACCTTAAGACTAAATTTTAAATGCCGCAACTTTTAGTCATGCTTCTTTGAATCTGAGGAAAGTTCATCGTGTGCAGCCTTCTCAAGAGCAGCTATAGCATTAACAACTACATTTGACTAGACAAAGGACATATCACTCTGTGCAAAAAANGCTGCATTTGGCCACACAAATGACATATCCCTCTGTGCAAAAAAAAAAAAAAAAATCTCACATTTATCTGTACCTTCTCACAACTAATACCATTAGTTAGACTATTGAGTATTAACTGAAAGTGATCAACTTAATGTTTCATAATCTAGAAAAAAAAGATACTGTACATTTGGAGTCTCTTCATGAAATCTATTTACAAGATTCGAGCTACTAATCTTATTAAAAAAAAAGGAATTATGTCGACGATGGGAAATCTTGACGTGTGGCAGCATGAGCAGTGTCAAGATTTTGACTCTTTTATATTGTAGTGATAAATAGGCTTTCTCATTGTAATATAAGAAGAGAATAGTCACATAAATTCTCTGTTCCACCTCATATTTATGTCTCAAGTTCAACTTATAACACGAGATATTTCTACTTAAAATATATTTTTTATTTAATATTTCTTGCCAACAATGACCACCAACACGGAGTTTTGCTGGGGTCAATTACTGGGACAAGTCTCATAAAGAAGTTGGCGACAATTAAAAACATTGAATATATACAATTATTGTTTATACCACACTCTTTCATGAGTGCTCTGACCTTCAGTTTAACCTAAATTCTCCTCTAAAATGTAGGTTTCCAATTTTTGGTGGGAGAATGCTCAGCATGTGTAAGCAAGTTCCTTGGACTCATTACTAACTGATTAAATAGAAAAAAGAAGTAATCTACACATTTAATATGCCAATATGATGCTTAATTTCATTTATAGCACTACGGTTAACATGGAACTTGTCCAAAATTGATAAACTTATATTAACAGTTAATTTGCAAGTGATCAATATTTCACTGATACTTCCATGCATTTAAAAGAGATATAGCCTTTATAGGTTGTATTGGGGGTGACAAGAAGCTTGATATGCTGAAACACACACTACAGGTCGAACTCAAAATAAGACGAAAAGGTACGAAATTTATAAATGCACTACTAAGAACCCAATACAAAAACATAACCAAATAAACCTAACATGTCCTTGCTTGCTAAAAATTCTCATATCATCACAATTACTTCCCGAGTCATACCTATCTACAATCAACAAAAAATCTGTAAAGATTTTTTTCATCCTCCACAATCCTATCAGAGTTTCAATAAACTTTTGTGCCCTGGCTAATTAGTGCAGTATAGCCTTGATATACATTGATCTTATATGGTCACCATGCTTGATTCAAGTCCAATTCTAACACAAAATCCTTTCGTTAGTCATTATCTTGGAGCCCCGAAGACAACATTAAGAATTTCTATAATATTTTCCTTTTATATTATCGTTGCCAACAGGAGCACACTGATAATTTTTTTTATTAGGAATATTTCCCCTGCCAACGTCTGTGCGAAACTCAGTAATTCAACAAAAATGTACCCTTTGAAAAATCGACAGAGGCGGAGGAATAGGGATTCCTCCTTGGTGGAGAGTACGGGATTCTTTTAAATATAAAAAAAAAATTGCATTTTTGACGACGATAGGATACAGTGACACTTGTCCTGGATATTAGCTCTTTTAATATATAGTGATGTAGAAGATGTGACAAAAGTACATCTTAATCAACACAATAAGACTACTACTACCACTATTAAAAGAAAACAAAGAGCAGGGGAGGGAGAAATCAAAAAATGGTACACACTTTAGATTGAAAGATAAGTAAAGTTTCATTTTCTTTATTAAATTTTCTTTGTAGCGGTGAAGATAGACACTCTAGAGTAGGAAGGGGAAGGATAAGAATCATTACCTTATTGCAGTAAAATTTTGCATGTACTCGCCCCTCACAAGATCTTACTTCCTGATGCTTCTACGAGATAATTTCCTAATGCTTCCACTGGATCTTGTTGAACAAGTGGTTGTAGTTGAGTGATATATATTTAGCAGAAGGCTTCAGCCACAATGGATCTCTTGGCTTAATCAACTTGTTGAGCTCTCCCAAGGCTACAGCTCTCTAGAAATGCTTCTTTCCCTCAACAAGAAATGACAACTTAGGGTCGGAAGTAAGCGATATTTGATAAAACGGTGTCATAACACACCTATGTGCGTAAAATATTATTTTTTGGAAAATAACTAATGGGCGATCCAATGCCTGAACTTGAAGTTTGTTTCTCTTTCTCTTTCTCTGTTTCTGATTTCTTTTTCTTTTCTTTAGCTTATTTCATCTGCTCCATGTGAATACTCTTCGAAAAAAGGAATGACAAATTAGTTACAAATATTATACACAAATTAGCCATGTTTACTAATTAGCCGTCTAAATTAACCTCCAAAATAAATCACAACAATTTTTTAGAAATGCAGAATAAAGCACAAGTAAACAGAAAGTCATCACTTACTTGTACCCAAATAAAGTAGAATGCTCCAAAACCAAGTAAATCCAACAAATGTATCACCTGCAAACCACACAAGTCCAATATATCAAACAGTATATACCAATTTAATGATGATTTAAAACAAATTATATACAAACTCAACTAATTAGGAAACACCCAATACTTAGAGAAATCATGTGTTTGCCCATTTATAAGTCATGTCATAAAATTTGGGATGGTGCAAATACTAAAAAAACGAATTGAAAAAAAAATATTGTTAAGAAACATTGTTATTAGTTGCGCGCGGAGGCACCTCCATCTAGGATGGAAATACCGCTAGAGGTGGCAATGGGCCGAGCCGAGCTCGTGGCTCGTGACCAACGAGCCGAGCTCGCTGGTTTTTGGGCGAGCTCAGCTCGTGCCCGAGCTCGCCCAAGGCGAGCCGAGCGGTAAATTTTTTTTTTAACATAACCTAAAATTCAAAAAAT
>CAIGRB010025342.1:0-15028 GCA_903798255.1 Fraxinus quadrangulata
TCCTTTCAATTTCTAGTGGCTCTTTTAGGTAAGGTCGCACACTAAATATCCAATGCAATTTTCCCTATATATCTCTACTATCTTAATAGAGTGAATCCGCCGATCACTGTTCATTTCTGAAGCTTTTTTAATTCCAATTCATCCCTATCCATCCTCTACTATTCACATGAGGTTTAAGGGTGATTTGGACTTCTTCCTACCACATGCCCACAATTGTTGACTTTCTACCATTTCCCTGCTCTCCCAGTTAACCCACCATTTATATCCCTACTATTATTTTTTTCCCTACTTATTCGTACTCATTTAAAAAATCCATCGTTCACTGTTCATTGTCGAAGCTTTTTTTCCAATTTCATTTTTAGCCTTTCCTTGTTACCTAAGTTACCCCGCTGTTGACTGTTCATTTCTATATCACTTCTATTTTTCATTTAATTCTTGAGGATGATTTGGACATTTGCGCAGCGTCGATTTTTTTTTTTAAATATTGGATTACAGTTAATATTAGTATCAGTTTTAAATTATTTCCTTGTTAATAATATTGTTCGATGTGTAACTAATCTATTTTCCCAAACAAGTTTAGCATCCATATAATTATATATTTCAGTAATAAAAAATGCATTTTTATCCACTAACAATAATGTCAAAAATAGAAATTAGAGAGATGCATGAAATTGTTTTAATCATATCAAGTCTAACGCATTAAATTTTGTAAGTAGGGAAAAAGAAAGTTAAGGAACTATTTTTCGGTCAGGTTGCAAGGGTCGAGGGGACAGCGCCCCTCATTGGGGTTCGGGGGCAACGTCCCCAGCGGGGATTGACTTGACTAGTTAGGTCGCGGGGATTGAGGAGGCAACGCCCCCAACGGTGATCGACTTGACATGTCAGGTCGCGGGGGTCGAGGGGGCAGCACCTCTCGCGGGGGTTTGGGGGCAACGCCCTCGAAAGGAATTTTGATTTTCATATATGTATAATGTATGGAATGAATTTTTCTTGCATTAATGTGATTTGTAAAGGATTGTATTTTTATTAATATTTTTGAATTAAATTATTAATAAGTGAAATTGTATTTAGAATAACGAAATATTCATTTTTTGGAAAAATAAAAATTATCTACGAAGTTTTCACTCCGCACTACGTGGAGTGAGTCTTCGTGTTGTGCGGAGTAAATTCACTCCGCGTTATTTTACTTTAGTTCTATTACTCTATTGTTCTATAATTAACATGCTCTTATTGTATTTTTCTCGGACTTCTTTACATTGCAAAAGAAACCTTAACAGAGATTCTATCAAAGGCCATTGAAGTTTTTGGAGTGGGTCCAAATTCCTAGGATGAAGGTTATGAAATTCTTTGGTTTTAGGTTTTTAAAGTCATAAAGTTCACTATATCCATTTTTTCAACAAAATTTAAAATGGCAAGAAAAAAATTTGATGAATGGAGAAAAGGGCTTCGTTTATTGTTACGTATATTAAAGATGTAGGTTTATATGCATTAGCACTTTATATACAACTTTTCCCTCATTAGACGAAATTATGCACCATTACAAACTTTTTCCCCTATATTTGGAACTCTATGTTTATTCACCCAGAAAGATGGAGAAGGGAAAAAAGTGGACGTTTAGAAAAAAATTGACGAATGGAGAAAAAGGGCTATGTTTATTGTTACATGTATTAATAGTGTAGGTCCATATGCATCGGCACTTTATATACAACTTTTCCCTCATTAGATGAAATTATGCACCATTACAATTTTTTTCCCAATATTTGGAACTCTATTCTTAGTCACCCAGTAAGATGGAAAAGGGAAAAAAGTGGACGTTTCTCGTAGGTTCTTCGCTTCATTCTAATTGTAAATGATTTTTAGTCGTCTTTCCAATTTTTGGGCATTTCTCTTATCTCATTTTTTTCCAGTTTATCCTACGTTCCATTTGCCGAGAGAAAAAGAATTCTTTTTTATTTAAGATAATTTCTGCTTGCCTGATATTTGGAGGTTTTCTTTGTATTTTTAATCATGTATTCGGTCATCCTTAAATTTTTACTTCCTTTCATGTGTAGCTTGGTCTGGGTTCCATAGAAATCATTACTATTTCTCATTGTTGCTAGCATAGTATGACATGCGTGCGCCCTTGTGACTCTAGAACTTATAAGAGTAAGTTTTTAATAATATTAATTGAATGAAATTTTCATGATTCTCTGATATTATTTTCTAAATCATTTGGTTGCATACTCATCATTGATGCTTTACTTCCATAATTATTTGTGATGAGAATCACGCCATCGCATAACAAGAATAAACAAATAAATAAATTATGAAAAAATATATTATCTCCAAACTAATGATTTTTTGCTAAATTTGAAGTTTGCTCAACAATGTGGTATTCCGATGGCCCCGGTAAAATTTTAGCAATAAAACTTGACAATATTTTATTTCAGAGTTAGTAATTATGTAGGCACTTAAATTATTTTTTCCTCCTTTTTTTAGCTTTAAGATTGTGTCAACATATCATTCCTTTATGCCATCATCTCCTTTCTATAAAGAAGGGCCAATGAGGTTAAATTTTTGAACCTTTTGAGTAACTTATGTCATCATATGCTTTCAAAAGTTTCACTCACTTTATCTTTCCTGCTCCACCTTCATAACAAATATGTGTTGTTGCTTAATTATAAATTAGCTAGGTTTTTTTTTTTTTTTTGTTAAACATTATCATCTGTGCTTGTTAATTTCATATGCTTTTGTGAACTTAAGTCGGGAATTTCTACCATGACCAACATTGAGACATAGGATCTTCTTAATGGCAAGGAGAACATACTCATGATCAAAATTGCTCGTGATCATAGCACGCTAAATGTACGGATTCTTTATCCATTCACATGTAGTACTTTTTGCTCCTTGAAGTAATATTTCAGTTGTAAAACTAGTAATGCCTTAGTCAATTACTTTTGGTGACATCAAATAATTAACGCAATAAGTTCGAAGTATAACCATGTTTTTAACATTTTTTACTTCTCCCTATATACTTGCAACAACTAATATACAAATGAGTACACCTGTAAAAAAATTTCATCTCTACACTTTTCATCTATTCTTCTCATTAGGTAATTAACCACTTAGTATATCACTAATTTATATGAAGATAATAGAAATTCTTTTCCATTTCTATAGATACCAATTGAAGCTTAGAACTTGAAGGATTCTCATGTCTACGCAGAAGTCAAACCTACATTTGCATTTCCTTGGTATTATGATTATCAAATAATATTTTCGTTCTTTTATTTTTCATTAAACTTTCTTCCTTGTTCAGTGTGTACTATAAATATTTTGAAACGTTAGCAAGTTTAGAAAGATTAATATTGTCCCCATTAATTTCTTCCATGGAAAAAATTTTGGCTACCAAAAACTTTTCATTTAAATCTTACTAGAATATTATCATTATGAAATTTTACTAATTATTATGTTAGATAAAAACTTACTGACCTTTCACAATAATTTAGCTTACCATTTATATTTGATACACTAACATTACCTTAAAAATACCAAATCCCGTACATTGTACGGGCATACGACTAGTATCAAGAAAAGATGCTTTTTGAAGTGAGGTCCCAAACCAAGGCACACCAATTTTATCAGGAAAAGATGCTTTTTGAAGTTTTAACAATAAACAGATACATTAGCTCTAGTTGTGTCGAATGATGTATCTCTAAGCCTCATTGGTTAGTTGACAATTTGAAGCTTGTGCACCTGTATATCAATGCCTTAAAAGACAGTTTTAAAGAATGATGATCAAACAAGAACTAAATTTTGTCGGAGAGTTATTATATATGTAAATGGTTGTTTAGACAAAAAACAATTTCAAGTTTAATTCGCAGGAGCGTAATTAAACTCTAGAAAATGAAAAGAATGAAGGTAAGAAGAAGAAAACAGAGTGAAAAACGAAATTCAAGGCAAGTGAAAAATACTTTCTCTTTAAGACAATATTGCCCCCGCAATGGTGCTAATGGACTACGGCACTTGCCTCCCAAGATACAACGGATACAACTTGTGGTAGAAGCACTTCAAACCACAAATAACTTCGAACTTAGAACGGAATTTTCTCTTTACAAGAAAATGGTTTTAAAATGACTTTTGGAGAGTATTTTTCAAGTGTTTTGATGTAATGATCAATGCAAAATGATATGGGATGCATAATGGACGTCTAAAGGGTCTTACATATAGAGGAGGAAATGTTGTGAGTGGAGTGTCGCGTCCTAAACTCAGCAATTTTTGCCAAATGTCGCAACATTTGTTGTCGCTAAGCAGTGTTGAGCTCTCGCTCGAGCGATAATGACATATTTTCATCAGAACCTCTCTCGCTCGCCTGTCACTCATAGCTCGAGGCGAGCAATGGAGTTAACCATTTTTTCAACATGTATATCCTCTTTTCTATCCAACTTTTGACCGCAATTTCTCATTCATCCAAAATTGATTTTGAGATTCCAAATATATCACGATGATTTACTCGACGAGTAGAACAAGTTAGCCTATTTAAATTCACAATTTGACTATCGGATCAATTCCAAATATTTGGTTGAACTTGACGCAAAAGTCACTTTTCTATAATTTTATTTTCATTCTCTAAACCAAATTTCAACAAATTTTGTGCGCTCGAGTCATACTTCGCGTTAGCATCCACCTAATTAGATACTTGGTAGACTCGTGGTCACTAAACTAAGTTGTGATGATCCCAACATCTAACCAAGTAGTGTTCCTTACTTTTAGGTAAACATGTATGTTTTATCTTGCATTAGAATTATTAAGCAGCCAATGAATAGTACGTAGATTATTATTTGCAACTTTATGTCATCATTCGGAGGGGACTGGTTCCTTGAAAACCAGTAATTTGAGAGGTCTATAGTTTCCTGAAAGGGTCTAATAATTTGGTCGGTTCGTTTCTATATTTACCCACTTTTCTTTACGAACAATTTGTTTTCATAACAGATTGAATATCCCAACAGATTCTGCCTCAACTTATTTTATTGGAAGTTAACATTGATTGATAATCAGCATTCTAACAAATGTAGCTAGTATGCTTAGTACATCATCCTACGGATTTTAATGGAAAATGGAGAACTTTGATCAGATTAGGGTACTTTTGGCAACTAAATATGCCATAATACGAAGATATAAATAATGTCTCACAGAGTAAGCATAAAAGAGAATAGTTGCATAAACTTACAAATCTTTTAAAACTCTTACTAAATGCCCTTTCACTGAGTAGTATAAAACAGGAAAGCAGAAGTTGCAAATGACACATTCTACGATCGCAAGTCCTAGTGAATGCTCTAACACCGGGTACAAACCGGTCATGAAAGCAATTACCATCGCACCCATGGCAACTATTACAAGCATTGCAGCAGAAAGATACGAGTGTATAAGCTTCAACTTGTCAGTGAAACTGGCTCCAATGTAGTGGAGAAAAATAGCAGAAGCAGAGCAAACCATGGCTAATGCATCCGTTATAATGAATGCTTTAAAAGCCGTTTTTCTTGATAAAATTGCAAGGCCTTCGTTCGGGCCATCATTTCCATCATACCCACCCGGAATGGTGAATCCAGCAGCAAATGCAACTGTTGTTTTGAGAACAGCCACTACCATATGAGTGTCAGCTATTTTTCTAATATCTGTTGGAACCACCCTTCTATTTTCAAGATGATCTTTTTTCATCTGCAATCGCAAACTATTTTCATGAATCACTGCCCGGGAAAGCATTTTTCTCTTTTAATTCCTTCTGTACGGCATTCTGCATTGTGTCGAACCAAGGAGTCGAATTAGAGACAAAAGGATCGACTAAAAAAATTATACATGAGGGGTACTTTCTGTGGTAGACGCTTCACTTCTGGCATCCTCATTTTCCGTCAAGACATGTTTGATAAAGAAGGTATTTGTCATCTGACATCTCATTTAGAGCATCACTTATTTTAGAAAACTCACTAGTTCGACTTGGCACATTATTATGATAAGAGGATAGTAACACATTCCGTTTGCACCTTGCAAATTAATTTTCCATGTTGTATAAAAGTGAAAATTTAGGTCAAACCCCTTTTGAAAATTGCAATCAGACCCTTATTTTAAAGTAATTGATAGGCCCCCCAACTTCTAAAATTACAAGTAGGCCCTTACTTCAAAAATTATAGTTTCCTTCAAATCTTATTATAGGGAGGGGCTCACAATTTTCTAAATTTCATAAAAAGCCCCTACCTACCCCAAATTCAAAACCCTAACCCTAACCATCTTGGGTGGCGCCGACTACTATTGGCATTGCATCTGGCTTTTACGACGGGAGTCCCTTCTCAGGCAACGGGATACAGTGCGAAAATGCTACTACTCACAACAACGCTTTCTTCTTGTTGTTGTTGTAGCGGCTACGTTGCAGTTGCAATTGTAGCGACATCGTATGTCACCACAAAGCACATCATCATTCGTTGTCACTATGAAATGCGCAACAACGCTCTTGGCCACTGCAGCGACGACGACTCTTGTCGTACTTGGTCCGTCCCAATCCAATTTTTTGACCAAAATTTTTTCTTTTAAAAACAAATTTTTAGAACATGAAAACAATATTTCTAAATTGCTACAAACAAGGTAACAATATAAATTATTTTTGTATTGTTCCAAGATACGTAATAATTTCTTATAAACACAATGAAGGCCATGATAGTACTATTGAGAATTTACTTAATTATACAAAGCGAAATTTAAACAATTTCAATTCACACCAAATATCTTCTTCTTTTTTTCCAGATAAAAACTGTGATAAGAATTATATCTTTAGTTAATTTTGCGAAGTAATTTGATAATCTTAAACACATACAATCATGATCTATGCAACACAACTGTCCAATTGTCTAGTCTTCAATGTTAATCCACACAAAGGAACAAGAATGAGAGAAATATGGTTTCTCTTAGCAAAACAATGAATGTATTTTATGATTTCTCAAACCCTAATAGTTTATTAATAGAAGTTCAAGTGGGTTTGACTCAGCTATTAAACTTGATCCGGTCTAATATTTAATTAATCTAATTAATTAAACTTGCTCAATAAATTAATTAATTTAATTAATTGTCTTAGGACCATTAATAAGCAATCCAATTAATTAATTCTATAAATATCCAACTCTTGTCGATTAATTAATTAGTAATATCATTCTTCTAGTTCTTCTTATTGTGTGTGACTCATTGTGCTCCCGATCACAATATCTAATTACGTGAATTATTATTTTGATCAAAATCAAATTAAGATAAATTAAAATACCCTTTAATTTATCATTTATTAATTCACGTTCGACGTTCCCGATTGACATCTAACAATGTGTCGGGCAATAGAAGTGATGAGAAATGCATGTAGTATGATAAAACTAAACTTGTTCGTTTATCGTGAAACTATAATTCCTTCGTTAATATGATCCGATCAATAATGAGATCTGATAGTGTGTCATCTCGAATATTAAATATATATTTCATCCAACATTTAAGTCACATAAGATGAAAACTATAGACTTATGCGNTATGAAAGTGTGTCAATCTCGATTGTCCATCATATATTTCATCACACTCTTAAATCAATATAAGTCGAAAACTATTTTCTATTTATGAGCACACTTAGCCAAGGATTTCGTCATCAACTTAATTGAATGAAATGTAAATCATAATCTTTTACTATCTAAGAGTGATGAATCCTTTATTAATCATTCATAACTTTCATGTGATTCTTGACATACCTAAACGATGTCGTATTAACGACTCTTGGCAGAGCATCATTCAATATCACCAAAGTATGACTATCCTTATATAAGGCGTTATGATAACCTAAAATTGAAGGACCAATTCCACAGCCGAAGGTTAGAAATCAACCACTAATACTCAGACAATTATCCATGTGAAATCTCTCTTTCCAATATTTTGTTCTTATAACAAAATATCCATACGACCATTTAAATGCCACTACATTTTAGCTTGTGAGACCAGTTACTCACTTTATAAGTGAGAAATGCCACACGTGATGGTCTATCAGTAATAACAATATTTGCATCTTATCATTACTTACGATCACAGATAATTTAAGAATGAGTCATGTGTAATTTGTTTCTCATTATCACAATTCATTGTGAATAACAAGTTATTAAGACATAAATCTACAAACTCTATTTATTAGAATAGTAATTCAAATAGATAAGATCTTGTCATAAATAAAATACATTAATCATATTTAGAGTGTTTACAACCTAAATCGATTAGACATAGGACATTACACTTACACATAGTGTAATGAATGAAAACGTAAAAATATTATTATATAAATAAAGTTAAATGAACTTCTCATCTCGTAGTAGCATAAAATAGCATGGCTGAGGCTGCAAAGGACACATTCTATGATTGCAAGTGTTGGTGAATGTTCTAACACCGCGTACAAGCCAGTCATGAAAGCAATTACCATCGCCTCCATGGCAAGACTAATGAACATTGCAGCAGCCATACACAAGTGCCTAAGCTTCGACTTGACAATTATTAAGACTCCATTGCAGTGGAGACAAATAGCACAAGCAGAGCAAATCATAGCTAATGTATCTGTTATAATGAATGCTTTAAAAGCCGCTTCTCTTGATAAAACTGCCAGGCCTTCGTTCGGGCTATCATTTCCGTCATACCCACCCGGAGTGGTGAATCCAGCAGCAAATGCAACTGTTGTTATTAAAGTAGCCATTAACATGTGAGTGTTGGCTACTTTTCTAAGATCTGTTGGAACCACTTCATCTTCAGGATGATCTTTCTTCTTCTGCTCAAACTATTTTCACGAATCGCTACATTCCAGGTATCCAGGTTAGCACCTTTTTAAATTAATTCCTTCATCACGTCATACTGCATTGTGTCAAACCAAGGAGTCGAATTAGAGACGAAAGGATCAACTAAAAAATAAAATGAGCGGAACTTTCTGTGGTAGACGCTTTTATTAGACACGGAAACTTCATCTCTGGCATCCTCATTTTCCATCAAGACATGTTTGGTACACATACTATAGATAATATTTTAACTTATTTTTCTTCTTTATTACTATCCCGAATTGTAGCTTTTCCTACCAAACAAGCTAGTCCTAAAACCAATAATAGGAAAAGAAGGTATTGTCCTCTGTCATTTCATTTAGAGCATCACTAGAAAACTCACTAGTTCGACTTGTCACATTATTATGATAAGAGGATAGTAACACATTCCTTTTGCACCTTTCAAATCGTTTTTCCATGTTGTATAAGAAATAAAGTGAAAGTCAAGTGGTTTCATTCAGAAAATAAAAATGAAAAAAAATTGAAGGGAGATTATCTTTACCTGTCTTAGTGAATAAACATAGGAAAACATTATCACATCAAGAGGCGTCAAATTTTTGTTTGGCTATGTAAAAATGTCTTCAAAGCTTCAATCACACAATGATTTGGTCCTGTGAATATAATATCACCAACATATACTAATAATGCAACAAAAGTATCTCCAGTTCCCTTAGTGAATAAAGAATAATCTCATTTTGATTAATGAAAACAATGAAGAATAAGAGCATGAGAAAACTTGGAAAACCATTGTCTGGATGCTTGTTTAAGACCATAGATGGATTTGTGAAGTTTACACACTAGTTTTTCACCTCTTGTAAGATCTGTATCTGTCTTACGATATCCCAAAGGCATATCCATGTAAATTTCTTCAAATAAGTCCCCATTAAGAAATGCATTGTTGACTTCCAATTGAACAAGATGCCATTTGATAGCATTAATAACTAGAAGTATCTTCACAGTCACCAGCTTAGCAACTGGAGAAAATGTCTCGATGAAGTCTAGACCCTCTTGCTGAGTATAGCCCTTAGCTACTAAACGAGCTTTGTACCTTTCTATGCTCCCATCAGGCTTATGTTTAACTTTATAAACCTATTTGCAACCAATAGAATGCTTGCCCTTAGGTAATTTTGTTACTGACCAGGTTTTGTTCTCTTCCATGGCTGCTAATTCAGATGCCATAGTCTCTTTCCAATGATCAAATTGGACAGCTTGATGGTAGAATTGTGGTTCAAGGTCAGGTGATATATGAAGAAGAAAGGTTCTGTGTAAGGGAGAGAGTTTTGTATATGATATGTACTTACTTAAAGGGTATGCTGAATTTTTGTCTGGGAGAGGTGTGTTTGACATGAGATTGCAGTGAAACTCACGAAGTAGGAAGGTGGTTTGATGGTTCTATTAGACTTTTTGGAAATAAAGGAAGAAGTATGATCAGAATTCTGTTCTCTTGAAGGAATAACAGATAATTCATTGTCGTTCGAAGAATTCTATTCTCTTAAAGGAATAACAAATAACTCATTGTCGTTTGAATGAATGTCAGATGTTGAGATTGTAGGTGAGTGAGAGATAGGCATATCAGGAGCAATGTGAGGCAGAATTAGGTCGGGAAATAGTTCAATGAGCTCAGCTGTATGAGTTATGGAGTGGAATGGGAAATGATTTTCATGAAATATAACATCTCTGGAAACAAAGAATGCCTTAGAAGAAATGTCATACAATTTGTATCCTTTGATGTCTGGAGGATAGCCAACAAACACAAACGCTTTGGCTCGTGGATGGAATTTATTTCTGTGAGACATCAATGTAGATGCAAAACATAGGCTTCCAAATACTTTAAGAAAAGAGTAATCCACTGGACTATGATACAGCTTAGAAAAATGGGTCTCATTTTTCAAAATTGGTGAAGGAGTTCTATTGATCAAAAAAGTGGCTGTTAATACATACTCTCCCCCAAAATTGGATTGGCACTCTTGACTGGAAAAATAAGGCTCTTGCCACATTAAGAAGATGCTGATGTTTTCTTTCAACCACAGAATTTTGTTCAGGTCTTTCAACCACAGAACTATAGTTCATGGGCATTATATGATCTGAACTTCTTGATAGTTTTGTGAAATTGAGTTTCTATTAGAGAAACGAACTTGGGGATATTGAAACTCATATCAGATTTATGCTTCATGACATATATCCAGATAAAACGTGTGCAATCATCCACAAATATAAGAAAGTATCTATGGACAGCATGTGTTGGGATGTGATATGGCCCCCAAGTATCACAGTGAATCAAATCAAAAGCATCAGCAGACATATGGTTATTTGAAACAAATGATAGTCTACTTTGTTTGGCCAAAGGACAAATATTACAAGAAGTTACATCACCAACATTCTGCTTATTACAAGTAATTTGTAACTATTATTTCAACAGGTTTAACTTCTGAAAGGACAAATGACCAAGTCTATGGTGCCAAATTCGATCAGTTACATTATTTACTACTGAACAGGAAAGAGAATTAGCTACTTTGGGCAGATAAATTGAATCAGAATTGGCATCAATGACAGAGAGACCTGCAGTTCTTCTACCATTGCCAGTCATCTTCAATGTGTGCAAGTCCTGAATAATACATGAATCAGTGAGAAACTTGATAGATATAGGTGATTTCCTGGTTAAAGCACTGACTGATAGCAGGTTGAACTTGATTTGAGGGACAAATAACACATCATCTATTATCAATTCTAGAGATATTCTCACAATCCCAATAGATTGCACATGAATCTTTTCATGGTTAGGTAGTGTGACATATGCATTTTCAACATGCTTCAATACGTGAAAAGCTGATCTATTTGAACATATGTAGCTTGTAGCACCTGAATCCACTACCCAGTGTTTAAATGAATCGAGTGATGGAGTACTGGAAACTGAGAAACATGTACCTGACACATTACCAGACTTGTCATCCACTTTTGTGTCTATCTTTGCATCCTTGAGATGAGCATTCAGCAGATCCATGAGCATTCAGCAGATCCATCAGGTGTTGGTATTGATCTGAATTGAGCATCTGCATAAAGCCTCCAACACTTCCTTGTGCTTGATTTACATTAAGTTCAGACACTTGATGCTCAGAAACTTGATTAACCACAGCACCTAGCTTGGTTACTTGGTCCAGTTTGATTGCTTATTTCAGGCCTTTGTCTAGGCTTGTAGCCTGGGCGATAACCATGCAATTTGTAACACTTATCAATTGTATGGCCTGTGATTCCCCAGTAAGTACAAACAGGCCTTTCTTTCTTCTGAATTCTTTTATAATATTGTCATATCCCAGCCTTTCTAGTTTCACTCTGTACTTGGAAAGCCATGGAATTATTTGTTCCAGGTATTTTACTAACCCTTCCCTGGTTTTCCTCCTGAGAAACAAGTGCAAAAACTTTATTGATAGGAGGAATAGGATCCATTAATAGCAGTTGACCTCGAACTTGAGCAAATGATTCGTGCAACCCCATTAAGAAGGACATTACATACCCCATTTGATAATGTTCAGCAAGCTTATTATTCCCTTCACATACACACTTTCCACAGGAACATATAGGTCTATAATTGCTAAGTTCTTCCCAAATTGTCTTCAATTTGGTAAAATAAGAACTCACAGATAATTTCCCTTGTGTGAGGTTCATCAATTTTCTCCTCAGCTGGAATATACGAGGACCATTCCTCTGTTGACAACATTCCCTTAGATCTATCCAGATTTCAAAGGCAGGTTCAGAGTATATAACACTTGCATAAATTTTCTTGGATATGGAATTGAGAATCTAAGAAATAACAATGTTGTTATTGCGTATCCATGAGTTGAGCAGAATGGATCCATTGATAAATCCTAATTTATTCTTTACCGACAATGCAATCATCATTGATCGACTCCAAGAAGAATAGTTGTCTCCAGTCAATTGTTGTAAGACAAGAACAAGGCCAGGATTATCCAAATGATGGAGGAAATATGGACTGGTTCCATCATCAATTGCCAAATTGTTTGTAGTTGATGAATTTTAGAGGTATTGAAGCCACTGGATTTCAATAGCTTATCAGCAAATTCAATATTAGAAGATATCAATGCTCTGATACCATATTGAAAGAGAATAGCAGAAGGAGAAAGAAGAAGAAGAAGAGAAGAAGAGGAGGGAAAAATGGAGGGAAAATCTTATTCAATTGAAATCGATTTACATCACTTTTATACATAAAGTTGAGCTACCTTGACAGCTGTAGCATTAACAAACTCATTTACAAACTAACTTGCAAGTTGTATGAAAACTAATCCTACTAACGAAACTAATAGCTAACTAACTAAACTAACAGCTAACTAACTGAATATTCTAATACAAACAGAAAATATTGAAGAATGGGTAGTACACTGATACAGGTGCTTCAACATATGGTTCGAAGTTCCACGGAATCTGTATAAAATAAAAAACAATTATGAACCCAGATTTGGAGAGCGTAGCTTCAATTAAAAAATATTAATAATAATACTACCAGACCTTGATCTTGAAAGCTCTTTTAAAGCCACTTGCGAAAAAGCCTTTGAAAGGTGCTATAATTGATGAAAAGAGACCAAGCGCCATGGCAGGCCATTGTACTGGTAAAACAGAGATCTGTCTCTAAGGGAACTGCCAAAACAACCAAGAATCACCACACAAAATGAACTGTTGGGTTTTGATAGCCAATAAATTTCAGGAGATGATGTTAAATCGATGTTTTGATATTGTTATGTGGAAATTACACAAAATCAGAATTTTAAAGTTTCAATTTCAAATTTCAGATACTTTAATTATACAAAAATCAAATATTAATTCATCTATTTCATCTATCTTCTCTCTCTAAATCACAATTACCCAAATCTAAAACCCTAATTTTATCTCTCTTCTTCCCCTTCCCTCTCTCTCTTGCCTCTCCCTCGCACAATCGTCGTGTAAACATAGCGGAGCTCGTCGCTTCTGTGATCGCCGACTGACGACGCGCGCGACTGATGCCGACGACTCATCATGGTGCAGCGGTGGCGGCTTTCCTTCGTGTGCAATAGTTCTTCTTCTTTTTTTTTTTTTTTTTTTTGATTCAGTGGTTAGGTGTTGTGTGCGGTGTTTAGTTTGGGTACAGTAGTGATGTATGGTGGTTGGGTACTGTGCTATGTTCGGTGGTGGAGTTGTCGCGGTAGTTGGGTACGATGTGGTTGGTCGTGGTGTTGTGTGCGGTGGTTAGGTACGGTGCTATGTCCGGTGGTTGGGGTTGGGTGCAAGGGTGTGTAGGGGGTACTGTGTGTGGTGTGGCATGTGCGGTATGTAGTGGGTGGTGTGTGGTGGTGTTTTGGCGATGGTGGCGATGGTGACTGGTGGTATCTACGGTGGTGTCCCTGGTGCGGTGCGGTGTGGTGTGGTGTGGTGATGGTGATGGTGATGGTGGTGTTGCAAAAATAGTGGTGGTGGCTGGTGGCGACGATGACAGGGGTGGTTGTGATGATTTTTATTGGGAGTGTATTGGATCTAGTGGTTGTGGCTTTGTTGGTGGTGCTGTTGTGGTAGTGGTGGCAACGGGCGGCGGTGGGATAGTGTCTGTAACCAATTATTTGATTGATTTGTGACCAAGTATTGGTGGTGGATCAGGATCGGGATCGGGTGGGGTGTTTTGGTGTATGTAACCAATTATTTGTTCATTATGACTAGCTATTAAAATGTGACCTTAAAATTCAATAATTTGTAACCAAAAAATAATATGTGACCTAAAAAATTGTTAATATGTGATCGATAATTTAATAATTTGTGATTTATAATACTTGTAATTTGTGACCGATAAATAAATTGTGATGTATAAATTTTTTATTTGTGATCGATGAACAAATTGTGATCTCTACATTTTTTGAATTGTGACCGTAAAATAATTTGTGACCTATAAAATTTGTGATTTATGACCAATGAATAATATGTGACTTATTAATTTGATAGATTTGTGACCGATAAATAAATTGTGACGTGTAAATTTTTTATTTGTGTTCGATAAACAAATTGTAACCTATAAATTTTTTGAATTGTGACTGTAAAATAATTTTTGACATATAAAAATTGTAATTTGTAATCAATTAATAATATGTGACCAATTATATGGAATTTATGACCAAATTATATGGAATTGTAACCTTAATATA
>CAIGRB010025342.1:19005-40572 GCA_903798255.1 Fraxinus quadrangulata
ATGGAGAGTCCAGGCAAGGAAAATATTCGGCACGGATAAGCCTTGATAATTTTTTTAAAAAGTAGCATATGGACATGTAAGGGACAAATTGATTTGAGAACTATAATATTATACTTTTTATATTCATCTTCAATAAAATTAAACCCTCAGTTCTTAGCTTTGATTTTCTATTCTTGCAGGTGATTTTTAATCTTTTAAGTTGAGGAGTGACTATTCATTATAATAAGATATATTTTGGTTGTAAATTGTAAATATAAATATCTGTGTATACAAAAGTGCATTTATTATATATAAATCAAATTGGCATGAAATTCATACATTTTTGCTAACATTATTTTGACTATTTTACTCGAAATGATTAATAAACTAAAATTTTCCATAATATTACATTCCAAAATTTAAAACGTGGGGTTAATTGAGTTCCTGATGTCAGGGTCTCTTGCGTGTCAAACATTAAAAGAATATAAACAAACATGCAGGTGCCATATCCCTCACATGTTGAAAATTAAAAAGAACTAAAAAGTAGGACACGGCATTGAGACATGTCCGAGGCATATCAGGGTTGTAACCTCACAAGTTGAAAATTCACAAAGAATATGAAATATAGCATACCACGTGGTGACATGTTCCCGGCATATCACATTCTTATCCAAATTCAATATGTTTTGGACACACATACTCCACTGTACTAGTGTCCGTGCTTCACAGCATGGAGGCAAGGAGTGCAGAGATATGGTAGGGAGAGGAGTAAGCTTTGCAATAGGTATGGACTGCCAGTTGGATAAGGTTCAGGAGTGCTACTGACGCTATACAATGGGTTTAGATTGGTCGATTGTTATTAGATCAAGGATATTGGAGGCATCGGTTCCAATCCCCAAAAGAAGGGGAAAGGAAAAGTGAGTTTCTATTGAGGTTTTCATTTCTGAAGCTCATTTAACTTTTGGATTTATTTCTCAATAGAACAGTTTTTGGCCAAGAAATGGCATATGCATGATCTTCATGTCACCAAAACAAAAGAAAATGATCCAACCAAGTAAATGATTGTGTGCAATAGAAGTACTTCATTTATTCCTTCGCAAAGCAAGGAGACAAATTAGAATGCAATGAAGTTACGAGAATGAAACTTAACTTTCAGGAAAGATTCTTTTTACAAAGTTTTAACAAGATCGAAAGGATCAATAGATATATAATTACTAATTATAAATCTAAAAAACCAACCATCATGACTTGTGATGCATAAGATACTTTCATGCACAGAAAAGTCAATTTTATCGATACAGAAAGTTTTAGAGAAGAAGATGCATGGATAACACAGAGCAGATAAAAAAAACCAATTACCCATTGAGGGACAGTAAAATAATATGGCTTAAACAGTGGGCCAAGATCACAATGAAGCCAGCCAGTTAATAAATCCTGCATGTCACATATCACAATAAAATTTAGATTCCTCAGAAACAAACATATCAACTAGATATAAAAAAATGATTAGGTACCGTCACGTTTCTAGGACATGTTAATGTATCCTGAAGTGTTCCCACACAGACAGGTAAGTTCCTTTCAATTTCTAGTGGCTCTTTTAGGTAAGGTCCCACTCTAAATATCCAACGCAATTTTATCAGGAAAAGATGCTTTTTGAAGTTTTAATGATAGCAGATACATTAGCTCTAGTTGCATCGAATGCCGTAACTCTCTGCCTCATTGGTTAGTTGACAATTGGAAGCTCGTGCACATGTATATCAATGCCTTAAAAGACGAGTTTTTAAAGAATGAGGATCAAAAAAGAGCCAAATTTCATGTGCTCGAGTCATACTTCGCGTCAGCATCCACCTAGTTAGATACTTGGTAGACTCGTGGTCACTAAACTAACTTGTGATGATCCCAACATCTACCCAAGTAGTGTTCCTTACTTTTAGGTGAACATGTATGTTTTATCTTGCATTAGAATTAGTAAGCAGTCAATGAATAGTACCTAGATGATTATTTGCAACTTTATGTCATCATTCGGACGAGACTGGTTCCTCGAAAACCAGTATTTTGGGAGGTCTATAGTTTTCCTGAAAGGATCTAATAATTTTCTCTATTCATTTCTATCTTTTTCCACTTTTCTTTACAAACAATTTGTGTTCATAACAGAGTGAATATCCCAACGATTCTGCCTCAACATATCAGTTTATTGGAAGATAACATTGATTGATAATCAGCATTTTAACAAATGTGCCTAGTAGGCTTAGTACATCGTCCTATGGATTTTAATGGAAAATTAAGAACTTTTATCAGACTAGGGTACTTCTGGCAACTAAATATGACATAATACAAAGATATAAAGAATGTCCAACAGAGTAAGCATAAAACAGAATTTTTGCATGAACTTACAAATCTTTTAGAAACTCTTACTAGATGCACTTTTCACTGAGTAGTAGAAAACAGGAAAGCAGAAGCTGCAAATGACACATTCTATAATCGCAAGTTCTAGTGAATGTTCTAACACCGTGTACAACCCGGTCATGAAAGCAATTACCATCGCACCCTTGGCAACTATAACAAGCATTGCAGCAGAAAGATACGAGTGCATAAGCTTCAACTTGTCAGTGAAACTGGCTCCAATGAAGTGGAGAAAGATAGCAGAAGCAGAGCAAACCATAGCTAACGTATCCGTTATAATGAATGCTTTAAAAGCCACTTTTCTTGATAAAATTGCGCCTTCGTTTGGGCCATCATTTCCATCATACTCAACCGGAATGGTGAATCCGGCAGCAAATGCAACTGCTGTTATGAGAGCAGCGACTATCACATGAGTGTCAGCTATTTTTCTAATATCTGTTGGAACCACCCTTTTATTTTCAAAATGATCTTTCTTCATCTGCAATCGCAAACTATTTTCAAGAGTCAATGCATTCCAGATACCCGGGAAAGCATGTTTTTCTTTTAATTCCTTTTGTATGTCATTCTGCATTGAGTCAAACCAAGGAGTCGAATTAGAGACAAAAGGATCAACTAAAAAAAAAAATTATATATGAGCGGCACTTTCTGTGGTAGACGCTCAGCATAATGGAGAGCACTCCATCCAAAATCATCTGCTTCCGTTATTAAAGTTGGATGTTTTTTCAATAACTCTTCTGTGATTTCTGCAATTATCAAATTTTTAGTGAGCATTTAGCTAATGCTAGAGTACAATAAAGCGGTTCTCATGCAGAAAAAGCATTTACTAGAATAATGAACACAAAATATATCAACAAACTTTTAATTTTATATTGGTTCACGAGAAATACCATACAATTAGGCAACAGAGCTCATTGATTCATAATGGGAAATTACGAAGTTCGACCCAAACTACACCTAGAGGGCGGTGGGTAAATAGGTGATTATGCGGAATTAAAAATTAATAATTAAATAGCAACAAGTCACTTTTAATTATTGTTAGATGATTAATAAAACAGTCCTATTTTTCTATATTGAATTACTGCAGTTATATGAAAACAGTAACAACACATATGTGATTATGCTGAATTAAAAATTACTAAATAATTAAATAGCAACAAGTCACTTTTAATTATTTCTAGATGATTAATTACACTGTCCAATTTTCCTATGTTGAATTTTCGCAGTTAAATGAAAACAGTAACAACAACAGAATGATCACAGAGAAACCCCAACTAGGTAAAAATTTCGGGTACTTTACCAGTCAACAATATAAAAGAATTATGAACTTACAGTCCACCAAACTCAACTACGACTAGTACTTTTTAACCTCCAGACTGTAATTCCCACAGCCCTCCTGGATTGCGTGCTCTTGTGCCAACTCTCAGCTACAGTTTTCAAAACCCTCATGGATTGCGTGCTCCTGCACCAACTCCTGGCTTTATGAATTTGTGTATCTCCTGTAGATCAACGAAGAACACCGCGTTCTCCAACAATTGGAACTCCAGTCACATTCCATTAATCTTCAGAACTCTGACAGATGTTTAGGAAGTAGCAGTTTGGTATTTAGATTAAGTGGGTTTGATGTTTTCACCGTCAAGAATAAATCGAATAATCAAGGTTGAAAGCTATAGATGAATTTGATGAAGTAGATATGAAGCAGTATATGTTTTCTTTATGTTCAACATTGGAAAAAATCGTTCAGAAGTGAGCTAGTATTTATACTGTAGATTTAGGGTTGAATTGACCCAAAAAAAGCCTTAAAACGCGAATTAAAAATCTTCGGATAACCATGTTGCTCGAGCGAGAGCTTAGAGACATGCGAGCGATAGGTTGTAGCTCGAGCGAAAGCAAGGTGGCAGGCGGACGACAATGTTTCTGTTTCTGCTGCTCGAGCAAAGTCATGGCGACAGTTTAGCGAAATTGCGGTGCCCTTTTTTTCCTTTTTTCCATTCTCGAACCCTAGACCTAATACAAGTCAATTTATAATATTTGCAACTTACTCTTTAACCTTTACAACATACTAATTCTAGTTCTATTTGTTCATAGAATTGTCAATTACATTAAAAACCTAACACAGTGAATTGGAGAACAAATAAATTCGAAGTCTACTCAGTAATCTATGTTGACCAACTAGCAAGTGGTTGATTCATACAAATATACAATGAAACCAGAATCCAAGTTGGAGAAAACTCAAAACTTATATAACAAAATCTAATTGAGGAGAGAAATCTATAAGTTACCATCAAAGTCATTCCTAAATCAAGAAAAAAATAATTAAAAACGTGTTTTAATGAAAATTCGAGTATTGACTAAGACCACACTAAAAATTCGCCTTCAATATTAGGAAGGCCACGTGACATAGTCCAATTCCCTTCAACCTATATTAAGCTTCAAGACCACCTTCTTCTTAAAGAACAAAGAGTTGCTACTAATAAAATTGAAGACTCACCTTTCCAATTATATGAAGCCACAGCATGCAAAGCAGTTTTCCCTTCTGGCCCAGTGTAAGCCGGTGAGGGGCAATATTTCATTATGAGTTTCACACATACAGCGCGATTCTTATCAACCGGAACGTCACCAACCGCAAGAAAAAGTGGAGTTTCCAGTGCATTATTCGCTATATTTGCAATTTCATGGTCTTCTTGTATCAACGCATTGACCATATCTGGCTGATCATTCTTTATAGCCTCATGCAGTGCAGTGTCTCCATTTCTATTTTTCCATGTTAGCAACTTTTTGAGTCCTTCGCCTCCAGCTTCAAGCTCTCCATCTAATCTCTTCGCAAATCCTCTTGTTATTTCTTGCAGCAATGTGAAGCGCGGTCTCACCATCGGAATTCACTTCATAGAGTATGGATTCATTTGTCTTGAGGATTTCTAAAGCGCATTCGGGGGAGTTGGTGAACTGGGCAAGAACATGAAGTATAGTATTCTTGTTTGGTGTCAATTGAGTGGTGCCAATAAGTTCCATCTTTTCTCTCAGGACATTAAGATTGCCCTCTTGTGCAGCTCTATACAAACTAGAATCCATTAAGATTGTTATCTCGTTTGATAGCACACGAATGCAATGACTTTCACCACTTTAAAAAAAAAAAAAAATCGTTATGTGCAGGGTTGCAAGTGAANTCCTAATTGTTCATAGACTTGTCAATTACATTAAAAACCTAACACAATGAATTGGAGAACAAATAAATTCGAAGTCTACTCAGTAATCTATGTTGACCAACTAGCAAGTGGTTGATTCATACAAATATACAATGAAACCAGAATCCAAGTTGGAGAAAACTCAAAACTTATATAACAAAATCTAATTGAGGAGAGAAATCTATAAGTTACCATCAAAGTCATTCCTAAATCAAGAAAAAAATAATTAAAAACGTGTTTTAATGAAAATTCGAGTATTGACTAAGACCACACTAAAAATTCGCCTTCAATATTAGGAAGGCCACGTGACATAGTCCAATTCCCTTCAACCTATATTAAGCTTCAAGACCACCTTCTTCTTAAAGAACAAAGAGTTGCTACTAATAAAATTGAAGACTCACCTTTCCAATTATATGAAGCCACAGCATGCAAAGCAGTTTTCCCTTCTGGCCCAGTGTAAGCCGGTGAGGGGCAATATTTCATTATGAGTTTCACACATACAGCGCGATTCTTATCAACCGGAACGTCACCAACCGCAAGAAAAAGTGGAGTTTCCAGTGCATTATTCGCTATATTTGCAATTTCATGGTCTTCTTGTATCAACGCATTGACCATATCTGGCTGATCATTCTTTATAGCCTCATGCAGTGCAGTGTCTCCATTTCTATTTTTCCATGTTAGCAACTTTTTGAGTCCTTCGCCTCCAGCTTCAAGCTCTCCATCTAATCTCTTCGCAAATCCTCTTGTTATTTCTTGCAGCAATGTGAAGCGCGGTCTCACCATCGGAATTCACTTCATAGAGTATGGATTCATTTGTCTTGAGGATTTCTAAAGCGCATTCGGGGGAGTTGGTGAACTGGGCAAGAACATGAAGTATAGTATTCTTGTTTGGTGTCAATTGAGTGGTGCCAATAAGTTCCATCTTTTCTCTCAGGACATTAAGATTGCCCTCTTGTGCAGCTCTATACAAACTAGAATCCATTAAGATTGTTATCTCGTTTGATAGCACACGAATGCAATGACTTTCACCACTTTAAAAAAAAAAAAAAAATCGTTATGTGCAGGGTTGCAAGTGAACTTAGTGCATATATAGATCATCTTTCAGAATTATTCAGATTTGTTCTTTTACTAATGAGAATGACGAGAAGAAACGAGCTACACCATACACATTATCTTATTTAGCATTTTATAATTTTATAATTTTATAAAATTGTCATCATTAAAGGACTGGGGTCCGGGTGAGAAATGAGACACACAAAATCCAAACGAAGTTATCCACAAATTCTACCACTGTTAATGGACTGGGTTCCACTTGAGATATGATTATTGTTCTTTATTAACTCATGTTTGTCTACCATTAATCTAAAATTCTGCTACAGTAAGATTCTCCACCACACATTCACCCAATAAAATATTCTACACACAAACCAATAAATTTACTTTAAATTTTAACCACACATTCTCCAAAAAATATTATTCAAAACTTCATTCTTCTCCCAATAAAGGGAGACAAACAAGCTAATATTATTAGTAGATACAAGTTATAATTTAACAATATTGCTCGATGGAGACTTTTAGTTTAATCCGATAACAATAATTTTTTCACATTTCGTGCTAAAAATTATATGTCAATTTTACTTTTTGAAAAATATTATATTTAACCTTCATTCACGGCACTCACCAACCACGGCATGTCCACATTCAAGTGCAACCAAACCGCCTACAAAACTGCATATATGTGATGTTAGTGTGTCTAGCATATCATATCAACTCCAAGTACCAACGAATAAAACCAGCTAGTGGAGTATGCTTATTCCGTTAGAGATCTGCGTCCACTATTTCTTCAACCCATTTATTCGAGAAAATCCTACTCGAACTCTTACGAATACTTTCTCAACTTAACGAATACTTTCTCAACTTAACCTCAAGTTGGGTTAAGCATTGGGTTGTCATCGATCATTCATCTCCACATTTTATGTTTCCGAGTGTATACTTATACCAAGCTTCTCATTATTACTGATCCGGGGTTTAATTTTCCATTTTTTGCAGCAATATGAAGTGCAGTATCACCCTTGTATTTAACTTCATAGTGCAAAAATTCGTTTGTACTCCAGATTTCTGTAGTGCATTCTGAGTCGTCATTGAAATGTTCAACAACATGAAGGGGAGTATTTTTGTTTGGTCTCAACAGGATGCTGAAAAGTTGCTTCTTTTCTCTCATCGCATTGAGATGCCCCTCTTGTGCAGATACAAAGAAGGATCCATTAATTAATGTACTGCAAATTTATGAATAGTTGTTATTTATTCGTGCATTTGTACCATCTAAGTTGAGGAATTTGCTTTAAATAACAAAGATTTTGGCAGAGGAATCCAAGTGCCACTACAGAGAAATAGCATTTTACCACGTACGAACAACTACATTCATTAGCGTGTTGCTAGAATGGAACTCAACAGCCAGTAAATATATATTGCCGTTGGTTAACTCCGTTAGATTTGACAACAATATTTTAGGACTTTGTTGAAAATGTAATTTTTTGCAAAGTTCGCAGTCCGTTGTATAAAAATTTATATATTTCGCAGATTTGACGAGACGATGACCGTAGCAGAAAAAAGGTTGCAAATATCTAATGCTTGACATTTCTTAGCCTCATATTCTTAGTATCTGCTAAGAATTAATTGTCTTCATTTGTGTACTATGAATGCAACCAAGATCCGAAGTTATTAATCTTGAAAAAGATTTGACAATTTCTGCATTCACAGTTTGAAACATTCATTATCCCAAGATTATTCTATTTTTCGAAATCCAACATCAACTTCATTAACTTAGATCACTGCGAATAGCAAATGAAATGAAAAAGGAATGGGTTAAAACCGGACCTAAAATAACAAAAGAAGCAGGTTTGTGGACCACTTTATCCCCATTAAAGGTATAAAGCGACTAGTCCCTACGATTTTAACTGCTCCTCTAGCATTTTCATTTTTGAAAAAATGCCAATCTTACGCTTCATTCAACATGACAAATTATTGCTACCTTCCAGGCTAGCCACAACCCCCATCGCCTCCCCAAACTACCCCGCCACCAGCTCCCATCCATTTTCCCAAGATTCTTGGCCCACCACCCCCAACTAGTAGCAGAGCCAAAATTTCAACTATCGAGGAAGAAAAAATTGTTAAATGGTCATGTACTTTGTATATTAAAAAAAAAAATTCAAAACTTTCTCCAAAAATTTAAAGAAAAATCAAGTATTGCAGAACAATTGCTCCACCCCGGACACCCCCTTGGATTGAGTTACTCCACCTAATAAGTTACCTTTTGAAATAAAAGCTCAATTCTCTACCCTAACCACTTCCCATTCATCATTCCGCCGCCTCCTCCAACCCATCTTCCGAGGCTTTCGTAACATGGGTGATCACTTCCACTGCCGGGTGCAGGGCACAAGATGGATGATGGCAAGATACGTCGGATTGGAAGATGGTAAGTGAAATATCGAGGTTATTTCTGAAATATGGAAGATGTAGACAAATGACGAAAACAAGATTATGTTAAGCTGGAAAATCATAATGTGGCCAAACTACTACAGCCACTTTCCATAAAACTTTCTAATTAAATTAAAGCAGTTTTTACAAACAAAAGAAAAGGGAAAAAGTAACTAAAAACAAATGTTATCTTAACATGTAACATAAATCAATAGAAATATCAGAAATCTAATGGGGGCAAGAGCTATACAAATCACAAAAAGTAGCGTGTCGTAAAGCCTGCAACTAAACATTTGCATAAGTTTGCATAGAATGAGGGAGAGAAAACAGAACATGTAAATGACATGCGAAAATGAGAGCTACATAAATTACTTGAGGTAAGTTTTCCCGATTCAGGATTCACCAAATTGCCTCTCCTGGATGATCTTCTCGAGCTTCATGAACAAAGCTCGTTGCTCCTCAAACGTAAGATTCATCAATATCTGCATGAAAGACAAATATCAACTCATTTTCACATGTTCAATTCATAAAATCTTCATCTCGTGCTATCTACCTGGTCCATAATAGCCTCAATCGATACGCTTTGAGATACGATAAATGACTGGTGGTAGATATACGCAAACACGGCCATCACCATCTGCACACAAGTTGCCAATTAACCACAGCACAAACTTTAACATTTGACAATAATTACGTTAGAAACCCATTGCAAAAGAAGGCATTTTATCTTGCACAAAATCAAGACCAGGTACATGTTTAAAAGGCTTTTAAACAACAAAAAATGAAAAATAAATCAGGAGTGTTGTTGGTGGAGAAGATATCACAGAACTCAAAGGTGCTTTTCATTCTAGTCCATAGTACTATCTTTGCAAACTGAGAGGGACAGAGGATTTGACTTCTCTTAGTTTTCTTTGCCTCGGTAACTAATAATGTCTTTCAGCATGAAGAGGGCGTATTAGTGAATTTTCCCTTCGTCAACCTATTGAAGAACAGTAGTGAGGTTCTCCCACACCCAAAAGAACAATTGTTCAACTTTCCTCCCCTCAAGACGGAAGAAGCAAGAGCATGGTCAGTCTGAAGGACGGTGAGGAGCTAAAAAATTATATCCAATATCCACAATAATGAGGACAGCATAAACTTACTACCATGGTAAAAGATAAAACATGTAAGAATCGTCCAGGTGAAGGCATCAAAATGGAGGCTTACACTTGGTATTTCAAATAAAAATAATCTCCTGAAAGATGGTCAAGGTAAAAAAAGTTCGGATCAACGTGTATAGTAACCCAAAACATGGGGGTATCGAATTTGGAACAGTCACCTGCCACCAGGTAGTTATGACAGGGAATGCATCTTCATCCTCATTTTACATTTATATTCTCTAGAAATTAGGATAATGAAAACACCTTTTTTCTTTTTTTAAATCAAAATTGTTATTAGTTAACCAGCAATCTAAATTATGTTCCAAATTAACAATACGCAAGTAAGAGGTAGCAATTCACCACCTTGTACCTCTAAATGAAATCACTGCTTAATGAACTTGCATTTTGTGCTAAGAAAGAGCTCCAAAAGAAATTTAGAGGAAAATAATAAAAAATGCAAAATGATTATAGGTACTATACAAAGATCACACACTTGAGCAGATCATTTAAATACATCTGAACCACAAAATCGCCATCCTTATGTTCCTGATCCACAAGATACAATATAAATCATTGTTATGCAGAGTATCAACCATGTTGTGAGATCATATTTTCCAAAGAATGAGATAATTAACAAATACAATGCATTGATGCATCAGACCAAGGATGTATGGAAGGAGGTAAGATCTAGGTGTAACCATGCCTTCTTATAAATATCTTAATCTTCATTCAAACTCACCTGGCAATCCATTCTATCAGTGATTCCACCATGTCCAGGAATACTATCACCAAAATCCTGCAGCAAACAGAAAATATTGAAGAATGGGCAGTACAATGATACAGGTGCTTTAACACATGGGTTAAAGTTCCATAGAAACTGTATAAAATAAAAAACAATAATGAACCCAGATTTGGAAAGCGTAGCTCCAATTAAAAAATAATAATAATAATACTATCAGACCTTGATCTTGAAAGCTCTTTTAAAGCCACTTGCGAAAAAGCCTCCAAAAGGTGCTATAATTGATGAAAAGAGACCAAGCGCCACGGCATGCCACTGTACTGGTAAAACAGAGATCTCTCTCCAAGGGAACTGCCAAAACAACCAAGAATCACCGCACTAAATGAACAAATTTTGATATATGAAATTCAATAAAAATACAAAATTACTAAACAGAAATTGAAGGACACTGGCAGTCTTTGACATTACAAGATTCCTAATAAGCCTTTTAACTCAAAAACAACCAATCTATCCCTTATTACATTTAGTATTATTCAATCGAGCACGACTGTAATGTACTATCGTCAAGGATATATACAACAATAGTCTGATGTCCATCACTCTTTCACAGAAAGAAGAAATTTAGTAGGGAAAGAAATTTCATCCTGATTAAAAAATAAAAGGGCAAAGAAAAATGAAAAATGAAAAAAGAAAAAAGAAAAGGACTAAATTCCTATCTCCCTTTCTCATTCCCTCAACAAATCAACAACCACAGATACCACTGCCGCCGCTGCCCCAAACACAACATGAAAACCCCACCCCATCTTTACACACCCTGGATTCTCTCTCTTCATTTTTTTTCTTTTTCCTTTTTTTTGTTTTTTTGTTTTTTGGGGCATGTGTGTGTATTGTGGAATAGTTCGCAGTTGAAGCATATGTGAACTACATTTTCCAACCCAGCTCTTACTTCAATCCGCACTACAACTGAATGATGACTGGTTCTATCAATGGTGGAAGAAAGAAAATAAAAACAGTGAGAGCATACAGGAGCTTATTTTGCCAAGATTTAACTTCTCATATATCATTGTTATCAAATTTTTTGCCATCACAGTCCATTTGTTATCCAATTTATACAGAGTTTAAGCGACCTGTTTAGTTAATATTTGTTAGAGAATTTAAGAAAATAATGCAAGAAATACTTGCCATTAAAATTTATGAAAGAAGTAACTAGCTGAACACAAAATTGTGAATCCATTGGTAACACAGGGAAAAAGAGCAGAAACCGAAGATGACATTCTGAGATTGGTTTTCAAGTTATATTGTCCCGATGGAGAGAAGAACTTATGATATCTTTTCGGGAAATTTCCAAACAAAATTTTTTGATTTCTTTTTTACTATGTTCAACTCTATGTTTTCTTCTATTTGTAGAGTACATATGTACAAAAATGGCTATAATAGAGTTTCTCTTATTCGTATTAATATATACTTTAGAAGGAACTTCTAGTGCGGTGCTAATGATTCAACAACTGTCTTCATATATACCAGAATGTTTTAGTTTATGCTCCTGCCTATTACCTGAATATACCAAGAAGGATGTACATTCTGAGGCTACTATGAAATATTTACTCATGGGTAGAGCAAGCTCTTCTAGTTTGGTTCATATTTTATCTTGGCCATATACTTCATTCAGGGGAGAGATTGAGCTTCAAGAAATAGAGGATGATCTTATCAATACACAAATGTATAACTGCCAATGAATTTCAATTGCGCTCATGCTCACCGTAGGAATTAGGTTCAAGCTTTCCCCTTTCCCTTCTCATCAATGGACTCCTCAAGTATACAAAGGAATGCAATTCATTCGAGAAATCCACTATTTCTATCTCTCTCCGTGTTTGGATTTTTCAAAACTCCATGGACATGCAAAAGATATATGCTATCGCCACTCAGACAAGACAATAACTTATCAAATAACAATTAAGGTCAAGCAATGTCAAGGACAATGAAACTCCTTATGATGAATAGATCTATTTTTCATGTTCTTTATCACGAGTAATGCCTATAAAGGATTGGACCAATGACATATACAATACTTGAATTCTTGATATAGATGCCACATAGTTGATTCTCATCCTACAAAGACTACAAGTGTAATAGGAGCATTTTTCAACATCCAACTATGGGGAATCAAAGGAGTGAGAAATTTATGATTGTCCACGTCCAACTATAAAAAACTCTGAATTTCCTTCCCTTATTCTGTTTCAGCAAGCACCTTGATGAAATTTGTGACGAATTAGGTGGTGGCTAAGACAAAGAATTGGTTTGAATTATTCGAGTTTCCATAGTAGATAGGAGGTTGCAGCATGGAGACTATGAAGAGTGTATATGGAGAGTCCAGGCAAGGAAAATATTCGGCACGGACAAGCCTTGATAATTTTTTTAAAAAGTAGCATATGGACATGTAAGGGACAAATTTATTTGAGAACTATAATATTATACTTTTTATATTCATCTTCAATAAAATTAAACCCTCAGTTCTTAGCTTTGATTTTCTATTCTTGCAGGTGATTTTCAATCTTTTAAAGTTGAGTGACTATTCATTATAATAAGATATATTTTGGTTGTAAATTGTAAATATAAATATCTATGTATCACAAAGTGCATATATTATATATAAATCAAATTGGCATGAATTTCATAAATTTTTGCTAACATTATTTTTGACTATTTTACTCAAATGTTTAATAAACTAAAATTTTCCATAACATTCAAAAATTTACAACACGGGCTAATTGAGTTCCTGAGGTCAGGGTCTCTTGCGTGTCAAACATTAAAAGAATATAAACAAACATGCTGGTGTCATATCCCTCACGTGTCGAAAATTAAAAAGAACTAAAAAGTAGGACATGGCATTGAGACATGTCCGAGGCATATCAGGGTTGTAACCTCACAAGTTGAAAATTCACAAAGAATATGAAATAGAGCATACCACGTGGTGACATGTTCCGGGCATATCACATTCTTATCCAAATTCAATATGTTTTGGACACACATACTCCACTGTACTAGTGTCCGTGCTTCACAGCATGGAGGCAGGGAGTGCAGAGATACGGTAGGGAGAGGAGTAAGCTTTGCAATAGGTATGGACTGCCAGTTGGCTAAGGTTCAGGAGTGGTACTGACGCTATACAATGGGTTTAGATTGGTCGATTGTTATTAGATCAATGATATTGGAGGCATCGGTTCTAATCCCCAAAAGAAGGGGAAAGGAAAAGTGAGTTTCTATTGAGATTTTCATTTCTGAAGCTCATTTAACTTTTGGATTTATTTCTCAATAGAACAGTTTTTGGCAAGAAATGGCATATGCATGATCTTCATGTCACCACAACAAAAGAAAATGATCCAACCAAGTAAATGATTTTGTGCAATAGAAGTACTTCAATTATTCCTTTGCAAAGCAAGGAGACAAATTAGAATGCAATGAAGTTACTAGAATGAAACTTAACTTTCAGGAAAGATTCTTTTTACAAAGTTTTAACAAGATCGAAAGGATCAATATATATAATTACTAATTATAAATCTAAAAACACAAGCATCATGACTTGTGATGCATAAGATACTTTCATGCACAGAAAAGTCAATTTTATCGATATAGAAAGTTTTAGAGAAGAAGATGCATGGATAACACAGAGCAGATAGAAAAACCAATTACCCATTGAGGAAACCATTGAGGGACAGTAAAATAATATGGCTTAAACAGTGGGCCAGGATCACAATGAAGCCAGCCAGTTGATAAATCCTGCATGTCACAGATCACAATAAAATTTAAATTCCTTAGAAACAAACATATCAACTAGATATAAAAAAATGATTAGGCATAAGGTAGCAACCGTCACCTTTCTAGGACATGTTAACCACTGAAAATGACCCAATATATTTGCAAGCTGCAAAAACAAGTGAGAGTAAATTCATCTCCACAATGTTTAAAAAGCATACTCCTATTGTAATCACCAATCTTAAATTTATTGCCTTCTCACTTCTCTTTTTCTTAGAATTAAGATGGTTATGTATTAATGATAGGCACCAACTGGGACATCCAACCATACAGGTCCAACCACTGGCAAAGTTCATGCTTAAAGTACTGCTGACCCTAATTCCCAATGAACGATTGCACAAAAAGAAAGGACCAAAATAGACATTGGTAAGCCAAGATATATCCTCGACCACTCAGACCTATTGCCAAATAAATGGTTAGATTGCTCACCACAAATGCGGAGACAACAGTTGCAAATGATGCTCCAATAAAGCCCTCCCATGTTTTCTTAGGTGATATCTTGATAAGAGGAGTTCTCCCCAAGAAAAAACCAAAAAAGTAAGCAGCAATATCATTGATGACAATAAGCGATGCCGGAAGAAGGAACCTGTAATATTATTAACCCATGTTTCAAGTTATTTATTCAAATTCAATTATTTGGATGTAAATGTGAGATGCCATGTCAGTCCTAATAACTAATATAAACAAGGAAAGTAGTAGTTACCAATATATAAATAATCAAGCAGCAAAAGAACCTTACATAGCAATTTCAAGAGAGGCAAAACTGCTGCAGAAGAGAGTAAATGTTTTTACCTTTGCAACTTGCAAAGGAATTGGTTTATAATATTCTTATTTCAGGTAAGATTCATAGTCTATGCACAAAATGCATGGGAGTAAAATAGCATGAATGCAAAGATACAGTAGACCAGCAACTAGTATTCTAATTAATTAATACAGCCAAATAATGGCTTCCAACTTGTGTTACCAGAATATTCCTTCAAAAATATTTGCCACTGTAAAAGAGGACTGGGTAAACACCACAATCAGAATCATATGCGTCCATGCATATTGTCCAAACTGATACTTATACATCTTCTTCTTTAGTGTCAGAATAAACCACATAAAACCTGCAGCCAACAAGAGAAGAAAATTGTCAGCTACATTCTTCCAACCCGCCGCAGGCCAAAGCTTACATTTTATGAGAGAACTCTTGTACATCATAAATTAACATCCAGCATTTTACAAACCAACAAATATTTTAAGCATATTGTACATCATTATGAACTAATTAAAAGACGAGTCATAAGAGAGAGCATAAAAAACACCAGTTTGCCAGCCTGTAACTTAAGTATGACTATTTTGTCCAGAGGCTCCTCAGTTTACCACTACACAGAATACCACAAAAATACAAATAGTACCAACCTGCAATATACAAGAAATAACAGGTAACCATGTGATACTTGATAAATCCAGTGACGAGCTTATGCAAAAATTTATCCGAAGTAACTGTATTCGCAAGCCTCTGATTGAGGATGCGGCCATATACAAACAGCATTGCCGTGAAGAAGAAGTGCCTGAAAGGGAAAGTAACAAATCAGTAGAAATAGGAATGATGCATAACATCTAGTGGCAATTCCTCCTAATCAGTTACAAGAGTAGATTTCTGAACGTCAAGAGAAAGTAAGCTAATCCATCTAAAACCAACCACATCTATAGAGCATCGGACTGTGGACATGGACGAATAGCTTAAGATAATATTACATATGTGTGTGAGCGTACAAGTATGCAGTGAATGCCTTAATGGTATATTTGATCTTCATATTTTACGGGCATACACTGCTAAGAGTGTTGAAAACTATCAACAGAGATATATATCTCAACTTTTCTCTTATCAGTTTCAGTAAAGATGTGTCAAACCTAGAGTCCGGAGCAATGCTTGTGGCAAAGCCCTTTTCCATCCTTAACATTAACAATGCTTTGGATTCTGCTGTACACAATCAATTGACCTAAGTGGCCGTATCGACTGCCTGATGAAGATCTTTACCAGAGAATGAATGATACTAAAATAAAAGGTAGTAAGCTAATCTGGGTCCACGCCTCTCCATCTCATTAGCTACTTTGCACTGCATGACTAAGTGCAAAAGGCGGAACTATTTGACAGACATGCGAGATGTAAGCAGGGTGCATAAAATAGTTGGTGGATGTGATTTCTCGAAGCAAGAAGAGGAGATAAAAATACTTTAGTACAGAGAACATGACAGAAGTAGATGGAATAAATTGAGCATCAAATTACCATTTTGCCATTGATGTAATTGATGGTAGTAAGCTAATGCTGTATTTACAGTTCTTTACACAATATCAACCGGGTTTTATCTTTTATAACTCTCAAAATTTTGAAAGAGTAAAGTTTGTTAAAACAATAACAAAAAATTGCACATGGATACAAAAATCTCTTCTAATGACTCGTTGATATGATTAAAAATGGATGCCAACTAACCTTAGCTTAAATCTGTACATTAAAGTAATCCTGAAGCTTGATAAAATGGAAAATGTGCCTAATATATATATAATGTCTTTCCAGCATCATGATTCAAAGACCGAATTAGATCATGTTTGGGTGACTTATAAGTGAGATTATAAGTATGAGAGACAGTCTCACATATTTTTTTCTCTCATACCTATAAGCACCCACCCAAACATGCTCTTAGTTGACTATAGGCAAATAGAATTTCCAGTCCAATGATCCTTCTTTAGTTGAACAGTTCAAGAAAAATAATAATATGAGCATGGCTATCAAAGCTACGGAAAAAAATAGAGCAACAAAAAAAGAGGATATATTACGATCTCGAATGATCTTGAACATGATACTGAACTTCCAGTAAAGTTCATACTGGAACAAGTTTTATGATAAATTAAAAATTAAATGTAATAACTGTTCAATAACGATTGGCAAATGAGCTAATTTAAATTCACTCTAAAACTACTTGCACAGCCTGATTATGAAAGTTATCCAAAGGCAACTGAAGATGAAAAATAAAAGCGTGGAGTTAAGAGGCCGAGCGCTTACTCACCAATTTAAAAGTCTAAAACCTGGGAGCCGCCTGTCTTCATGTGATCTCCTAAGTAAACTGAATAGCTCTCTTGCCATAAATATTTGGATAACAACTACCATGGCCCAGATATAAAGGTGACCCATGTAGATTATGAAGGCAAAACCTCCAATCATCCAAACGGATGAATATATACGGATTAACATTGACTTGTATTTGTTTCTATCGTCAACAAGTAAATGGCTTCCATTTGCGTTATCAACTTCAAAAGGAACCTAAAATATTATAAATGAAAGGCAATAAGATAAGAGGCTTGAAACCATGTTAAATATTAATTAAAAAAGAGGTATTTTGAGTCGAGCATATTTTCGAATAAAAAATTAACAAAAAATAAAAATCCACTATGGACAAATGTCCCTCGCAATTCGTATTCACTCAAATGAAAACTAAATTCCTGAAAGTTAAGATAACATCAAAAGGAAAGTAACATTTAAATACTCTTCTTCATGTGTTCTGCGTCAGTTGTTTCCCCAGTAACCAAGTGAAGAAGAACAAGTTCCTTAGCATTTGCTAAGTCAAACAGGAGGGTAAATTTCCCAATAGCTACCTAATATGGGTCTACTGACTGTTGCAATGTGATCGATCTAGTAATGTACAACACAGCTCTACTTAGATAAACTAATGCCAGATTAATTTAAAATCTCCAAGCATAAATGAGGCAAGGGTTAGATTCTTTCGTTATTTGTTCTTTGTATTCCTCAAAAGGATGCAAGCAAGTCTTGGCAAAAACAAACTCCATTTGGCCATTCCTTTGTGTTTGAGAAGAGCATAGATAACTTAGACGTGTGATGCATAAAATCACCTCAAAACAAATAACTAACCTCATTTGAGCCTCTGCGCCGGCGTAACCGCCCAGTGAGACCGCCATGCGTTGATGGGCCACCAGAATCGTTGTCCTTTTGCATTATTACTCCACTGATCAAACTCCTCTAAAAGTGTTTACATAAATATAAAAAATTTCACGAATTCACCTGAGAAACCAAAAGCAAACAGTCAAACACTGGAACACTTTGCCCCACTTCAATCTCTAAGTAATTGGAAGAAATTAAACCAAAATCATAAAAATTGGACTCCCCACACATTTTTTGTCCTGTTATCATCTCATAATTCAAGAGGTCACAAAGTACAGTTAAAAACAGAAGAATGAAGAGAGAAGCAACAACGAAAAAGATTCCAAATTTTGAAAGTTTCTCCTTGATGTTTCATTCAGATTTTCCTCTGTTAATGTTCCTTTTGGTTCCAATTGAATCAAAGTAAATGTTAGTTCAGGAAAATTATAAATCAAAACACGAGTTTATTAGAAACAACTAAAAAGGGGAAGGAAAAAGAAGCAACTATCGATTAGCAAAGTTCAAATCTTTTGCCAGGAATCGTTCAATTGAGTTCCCTTAAGTTGAAATATCCTATTGGTTACCCTAGCATGAACCCCAACAGGAGCGGAGCCACCTGGGGTGTAGTGGGGGCAACTGCCCCCACTGGATTTTGGTCCTTGATATTTCACCAATGGAAAACCATAAAAAACCGCATCAAAAATTCAAGGGAAATATTGTTGAAAAAATCACTGTTGCTAGAGAAAGATTACCATCAAGAAACAACAATCTGGAAAAATAAAATAAATTATAAGGAGTTGAGTTCAAATTAAATCATTCATAACAAACAAATCGAGTCGATTTCAACATATAAAGCCCGTTTTAACACCAATACAATCCAATACTACCTTCCAAGTGTGATGATGAAGAAGTTGAGAAGAAATCACTGCAACACAAGACAAATTGGTTCCAGGGGTGCCAAATATACGCCCAATTTTTAGTGTAATACCGAGAAAAGAAGAATTTAATTGTTGAACAACTAGGCTGCTCTTCCCCTTTGCTAAACAGACGTGGGTTATTCTTTGATAGGCTGCTTTTTATATTGGGCTTTACAAATATTTTTCCAAGCTTATCATTTAAAAATCAGATTTTAAGTTGATGAAATTACACACGTCCTGATTTTTGACTTTATATTTCAATAATCAGGTTTAAGTTTATTATTTCAAAAATCATGTTATATTAAATTTTTGAATAATGTTATTTATACATAAGAAGATACATAATCATTTATGTACAGATGATGTGTTAAAAAGAAAGTATGAAAAATTTTTATTCGCCTGAAGAAAATTTGCCTCAATTATATCTTACCACATTTTGTATATGTAAAATATTATATAAATCATTATATATATGTAGCAAAATCGTTGATTTTTTAACTTAAAATTATTAACTAACAACTAATTAAGCATTACTTACGAATATTATCATCAATAGGAGAGAAATTGTTCAAAATTTTCAAATTCCTTCTTCTACCAAATCCCTAGAGAGATAAGCTCGATACTCTTGTCCAAGCGATTATATCACATTCACTGAGAGAGAGTAGAGATTTGAAGCTTTCATCGATGGTGGAAGTATTGAATCTAATTTCATCGTCTCATAATTTCATAAATTATGTTATAGTTCAAGCTTCTATTAAACCCTAAATCCTTACAAACCCAATTAATAATGGTAACAATGAGTGTACCGAGGATCTCATTTGAAGAATGCACACGAGGCTCATAAAAGAAAAAGAACTAAATCTCATTGAAAAGCTCGTTCATACAAACCTAAAAGCATCGATTTTGGTGGAAAATATATTTCTAAGAAGGTAAATCAATTCATTATTTATTTTTATTTTGCTGTTTAATACAATGCTTATGAAAATTTGAGTAAATAGGTAAGTTGTATTCGAATTTCTTGGTTAATTCTGATTTTCATCATATTAAATCAATTTTTCTTCGAATTGTTATTCGATTATTACGTGATTGTGATCTAACTTTGTATGGTGACCTCATTTTTTGGTTGTAATTGATTTGTTCTTCGATTATTTTGTGACTTCAATTTTTTTTTTATCACGACCTAATTATTCTTCGATTATTCGATGATTGTGATCTAGTTTTCTGTTACAATGATGTTCAGTTATGATTCAAATGTTGTAACCATTGTATAAATAAATATTTGCCCATGTTTGATGGTGATTAAAATTAGATATTTAGTGGATTTTGATAAAAAAAATTTGAAATATGTGATTAAAAAGTTATGGATCACATAAAATACGTAGTTAATATTGATTGTTTGACTTTAATTATAATTAAAATTTGATTTAAATCAATATCAAACAGAAACTTTATAGAGATTTACGAAAGACTTTAGAAACATAAAGGAAAAATTGTTGAAATTTTTGAATAAAGAAGATATATCAGAAGGATGTTGTAACTAAATTTCTCATTTAAGAAAATATAAAAAACTTGTAATAATTGATTAAAAGTTAATATAAACGTATCTACAAAAAATAATATAGAAAAAATATAAACCATAAAATAGAATCGATCTCCATCATTTATTTAAAGAAGTAAACTATAAAGATCGATGAGGCCTTATTTGTAATTAGCTATATCAACGAGCCAAGTCGAGTCGAGCCGAATCGAACCCAAAAAAAAGCTTGGGCTCGGGCTGAACTTTTTTCGGCCCGAGCTGAGCCGAGCAAAGCCTGGCCGAGGGAAAAAAGGCTCGGTCCGAGCTTTGGCCCAAGCCTTAGCCGGGCCGGCTGGGTTTTTTTTTTTTTTTTTTTTTGCTTCCTGTGTAGGCAGCAGCATGCTGCCTGCTTGAGCTGCAGGCAGGTCGCTGCTTGTGTGCAGGCACCGCACAAGCAGCAAGCAGCACAGGCCAGCTTACTGCTGT
>CAIGRB010025342.1:71035-88235 GCA_903798255.1 Fraxinus quadrangulata
ACCACACACACACACACACACTTTTTAAAAAATTCAATAGCATCTAATAATGTGCTCAAGACAATGATGCTATTATCACATTTCATTTATTGACAAATATAGCAGTGATCTTACTACCACCTAAGATAGAGTTAATGGCCGGCAATAGGATTATGTATTTTCTTTTCATTGCTATTTTATTTTTTAGAGAAATGATGGAGATTGATATTAAATAACGATTTTACAAATAAAATTGTAATTTCTGGAGAAAATAAGAATAATAAAAATAAAACTCAAAATAAAAATAATTATTGTAATTGCAAGGAGAGTCTCTATAATTCCTTGATGAGAAAAATTAGACCAACCACATTTTGCGAGACTCGACTAAGAGCTCCAAACAATAAAACATGTAAGTTTTAAAAAGAAGTGATATATTTATGTCCAATCTATACTCTATTTTTTTTTATGTTAGTTATTACGACAGTGAGGGATAATGCATAGCTAAAGATATTCATCGTAAAGCCAATTGTTAGTGTTAGTGATAGTGATATGATGACAGTTGAGGGCGTCAATAAATGTATCACTAGGTACATGTATTAACATCTTAATGTTAACATATTTTTATATTTAATGGCCGAACATGTGTATTAAAGAGTGCTCCTCATCATCAAAAAAGTAATAATTTTCATACTCAGCAGCTGTAGTAGTCATTCTATATGTCAGTCTATTATTGAAGTATTAGCTTATTATTTGAGACAATAAAATTATAGAAAATTAATGTCTCAAATAACAAGCTGTCTGATATGATACCATGTAGAGTGATTACTATAGTCGCCAACTACAAATATCATTATTCCTATCAAAATTATGGGAGAAGGGAAGAGGAAAAATAACTTTAAATCATGTTTGCTATGATCGTCGATGTCTTAAATCATATACTTTAATCAATAGACATAGCAATAAATTCAACGGAGTGTCAATATCATCCATTTGAAACTTGGGCGTTTGGATGTTGAGGAAACTCCCTGAATATACTATATGATGAATTGTTCAGTTCTAAAATTGCGACTATGAGCAATTCTTTTAAAATTCGTTTCATTTTTTTCTTTATAAACAGGACGCCAACATTTTTTTACCCCTCAAAGTGGCACAGAAATCTTGGAGTCTTTTCAATTGCTAAAATGCGATGTGTCGAGATGTCAAAAACACATCTAAGGACAGTAAGTTCAGGACAATAAGTCTCAACTCTGCATCAAATCATGACAACATTTTCTTTATCTATGATACTTAAATAGAAACAGATTGACAGTCAAGAAAATTGTTGCACGTACAATGTACCCCGATGCTCTACATGTAACCAGGCCTACGTTCACAGATGGTTTGATGATTATGTGTGTATGCAAGCACACTTGAAAGTGTGTACATGCTATTGGGATGACTGGAGGGCAAACTGTTTTTTGACTCGATTACACAACGATCATGAATGAAAGCAGGTGTCCATCACTACATTCTGAGCAATTAAATACAGATAAACTGATAGTTACTGGAAACACTAACATGTTACTAGAATGTTTTTTATGATTCTCCGAGATTTTTAACAGAAGACATCTGGTACTCAAGAAACCAAATTAGAAACTATTTTGAGATACTCCTACACTTCTTTAAATTCAAGAACATGGCTGAACGCATTACGCGAGTGACAATTTGGCAAGTGTTAGCGCCAATACTCGTACCCCATTCGCGATATCCTCAATGGCAGCAAACTCTTCGGGCTTATGGCTATATCCTGCAGAAAGAAAAGATACCACGAAAAATGTCAAGGACTATTTCTGCCATAATATCAACTTTGCATAGCTATGTATTTACATTACATTGCTAGTCTTCTCAGCAGACATCAGTGTCAAATGAATGCCATCTTAATTTGCATGTTTGGCAAAGCTTAAATTATAATTTAAAGTGGTCAAACATACTTTTTGTCCATACTAACCCACAACTTACTACACACTTATTATCCACACATTCCGTAGAATCAACGGCTTATAAGTACTTAAAAGCACTGAAATTAGCACCTCACACACTAGCACGAGGAGAAAAGTGTGCGTAGGCTGTTTAAACGTTTTACGAAACTAAATTTATAAAGATGGAAAAATGAAAAGTAAAAAGATCATACCTTTATAACATGGAATGAAAATCATGCCCATTGGAGATATTCTGCAACCATCAACATTGAATTGTCAACAAATACACAACCACCAAGTAAATAAGTGAAAGTTGTGAAAAGATTAATATTACCTTTCTGTCCAACAATTTGATCGATAGAAAAGTATTTATTTTAAAACTTATTTATTTATAAGCATACCTTCTAAGCTTAGCCAAATATGCTCTTGATCAATTATCTTGAAATCAATGGTGTTCATAGAATGTGAACTTAAAAGGGTACTCGAAGAGTTTCAATATTGAAAGTTCTCTCCGCATCAATTACCTGGCCATGAAAAGTGAATCGTGATAGGCTCTACTGATCATCTTCTTGTAAGGCAAGTTTAGTTCTTGGCAAGCTGATTCCGTTGCCATGGTGATTAGATTTTCAGAAAGGGCTGGTGGATCTTGATTGACAATTTTAAATTCTGATAGCTTGACACCACGGTTTTCAGATATGCTTAGAGCAGATTGATGGATTTTCTCAATCACAACATTTCTCCTCTTTTCATCAATGTCACGAGTATCTGCAAGTTATAAGGAAAATATGGAATAGTGGAGAGTATTGAGTGGACTGTCTATTATATGGCCATTCAGTTTGTGGAGATATTTCGCAATTAAAAGGCATTATATGTAGATCAGAAACATAGCCAATATCCATATACCGTATTTTACAATCTTTAAGTCATAATCAAGAAGCATACCAATCTCCAGGTGTGATTTGCTCGGGATGCTGTTTATTGCTCCAGGATGCAACTCCAGAATACCTAAAACATAGCATTTTCGTTTCTTAGAAAAATACTTCAATTAGAATAGAAAAGGTACTACTGTAATTGTTCACTTTGTTTAGTAAGTGCAAATTGTAGTTTTCACTCTGGATGGATATTTGTTCTTGCCCAAGCCCCGAGTGTTAGGAATAAATTCCTAATCTCTAATTCAGGGAGCAATAATAAGCAAACAGAAATCGGAAAAAATGCAAAGCAAACCCATGATTTTATAGTCCACTCTCAATGTCAAAGCTGCATCCACTCCTGCTGCAGGCTTTCTTTCACGCCTCTGAGTTTCTGTATCTCTAAAAATAGTGTACCCCTCAAGTTCCTCAATGTATCGGAGGAAATTAGGGCGAACTAATGCAAAATATGAATGCCCAATATACTCCTAGAATATAAAAACACGGCCAACAACCTAGAATGTGCAACAATATTCTACAGATTTAGATTCATAAATTGCATGAATCGACTTATGCAAAATTCACCATCCCATGCTTAAAAGTCTATATTTCCTGTTGACCAAGAATTGATTATATAGTAACCATAATTTAGGAACAAGTGTAAAGAAGTTCCTTACCAACTGTTCCGACAGTGTCGATAGATCCAGATTCTAATACAAATTTCTCAACAGCAAGAGCCAACTCTGCAGCAGCCAGTCCTGCATCATTTCTGCTCCACATGATATACAAAATGGGTAAGATCATATAGTAATGCACTCTATTTGATAACCAAAAACAAAAACCGAGTAAAGGGGGACGCTGAGTCTTGACAACAGATGAAACACATTAAGAAGGCTTAATTTTTGATTTTGCCAATTAATAGACCAAGTATGTATAAGAGATGGTTTAGGTTAGATAATATTTTCTGCAACTGAGATATTATAATAACTTCTAAAACCATCCTCACTTAGCTAATACGACAAGAAAATATTACCTCATAGGCATCAAGACTGCTCCTGCATGGCCTCCATTGCCTTCAAAGTCCACTTTGATGCTTGCTGGAGCAGCAATGGCCGTCACCACACCGATAGATGTGGCTAAAGTAAATACAAACCAGTTAAGCAAGTAATAGTAAGAAAAATTGTAGCTTTTCAAATATCGTGCGATAATGAGTAACAACAGCATTTAGAAAGAAGAAACCCAACCTTCCGCTTCAAGTATTGGACCTTGCTCTATGTGCAACTCTATGAAAGCAGAATAACTCCCTTTCTTCAGAAACACGCTGGTTAAGTCCTCTAAATGGTTTGCGTATCCTGCAAATCTTGCAGCATCAAAAAAGGAAATATTTTGACTATCTACTGTCTTCTTGAGAAGTTCCGCTAGTTCTTTACTTCCTGCCAATAAGCGGCTGCAAATTTTAGATAAATATCAGAAACTTCAAAGATACGACTAAGAACAAGCTCATGGAGCACATTTACTGAATAAATTTAGCAAGAAAGAAAATATATTAGGGTAATATGACTGCGGCAATACGTCAACCTAACCTTCCCAGGCAGCTAATTCCAAAGCGTGTAGGCTCCTCTGATGTGAACATGATCACTTCCAGGGACCTTTTAGGTTTAAAGCCAGACCTGTTAAATCCCAATAAACATCATAAACAAAAAGTCACCAGCCAAATAAACAAGGGATAAAGACACGGAATCAGAAAAACCTCAATTTAACATATATTTTACTAGCTGAACGCAACTAAATTAACTACTTATGTGGAGTGTATTGTTTCATCTGCATAGCTATCCATTCGCCAATTTACTATCCATCCTCTAAAAGTTTTATATAAAATTGTTGACAAAGCTTTATCTTTCATTTGGCTTATAGGAACAGCAACAACCTTCTAAAGATTGAATAACCTTTCTAAATAATACTTTTAAGGAGAGTGTAATGTTTTCTTCACTAGTTCCTGCATACTTAATTTTTATTTAGCTTTATTAATTATAATATCTTTGACAAAAGAAGCTACTTTTATAAAAATGTAACAGCGTAACACCTTTTCCAGGAACTCAATCTAGTTTTAATGATGATCTCAAGAAGGTTAGTGTAACTGAAACATGATTTAATTATCGAGGACAGGCAATTTTGCCCTTTTCCTAACTTTGGCAGGCTGTGAACACTGTTTGAAGTACTGTTAGAGCAAATGAATAAATTCTAACTCTAGAATTCCGAACTAGGGTCAAGCCTACATACCGCTTTAGAACATTAATGGCTTCTATGGCGCCCAATACACCAATTACTCCATCATATTTTCCGGAGTACGGTATAGCATCTATGTGAGAACCTGTAGAAACTGGTGCTAGCTCAGGCTCGTAGCCATCCCTGTGTAAGCACAAATAAGAGTCAGTATAAAGAAACTATAAAGAGGCTTGGAAACACACATAATATAAAGTAAAACAATTTGATGGAACTATACCGAAACAAAAGTAGGAATAGATTGAACGATGTTGATACATAAATAATATGTCTAATAACACTCAAAATTACCCAAGTAATACTGTATATTCCTTATGTTCAGCAAAATAACAATTTTACATGCAGATAACATAAAGCATGAATAAATATTTTCGAAATGAAGAAACTGTTCAACAATAATTTGTATGGTAACATTACAAGATACATAAGGAAGAGTTCTATCTCACCATCGACCAAATATGTTCCCGACAGCATCCTCTCTGACTGAGAGACCAGAAAGGCCCATTAAATTTTTAATGAACCTGCATGTTAATGAGAAAAAAGAAATTAAACATTTACTCATGCCAGCAATAGTTTTATACGTGCAAAGTGCAAGCTAGACATTAGCATGAAGATTAATTTTAATCTAAAACAACATTTTATAACAAAATGCTTAGTCATGCAACTTAAAAACCAAACTCAACTCATCAATAATCCATTGTTTAGGCTACAGTACTTCGTGGTTTAAGCCACCAGCGACTGTTTAATTTCTACACAATATCCAAATATCTCGTTTAAAGTATACTTTATTCATTAGCACTAGAAAACTGTTTTTACATTCCAGCATAAAAATTAGATAAGTTCCGGCTTGTACCTCCTTGCCAATACATCTTTCTCACTGTAAAGAATCCTAGTAACCGATGGTGCTGGTGTATCCGACAAAGTGGATAGCTCATCAATCTAAAATAAAACAAATGAAGTATATTAAATTCTAGCTAGCACTTGAAAAAATTAAGGAAATTTAAAGGTTTCATTACACAAAAAATAGGAACCGAATCGATCCTTAAGTAATAAACAATCTTAGTTCGTTTAAGATTGAATCTTTATTGTACAATTCAGCAGTATTCTAAAATGAAGTTCTCATGGCATTCAAGTATCAGCTGAATCAAGAACCAGTTATACGCTCAGAAAACAGAAAAAAAAAACCTATGTATCAAGATCAAGCAAAAATTAAAAAACCTTTCCAAATATTTAAAATATGGGCTTCACAATTCATTAGAAGATCAAGATCGAATCTTCTAACAAAATTCCCAATAAGAAACCACCAGTACTGAAGAACACACACAAATACCTGCTTCTGAAGGCTTTCAGAGTCAACAGAAAGTGATAATAGAGAATCTTGGGACTGGGGTTCATGAATTGGGTACCCAGAAAAATCCTCCATGATTTTATTTGAAGGATCATTGTGAGCTGTGATTACAGGGAAACCTAAGATGAAATATACAGAAAGAGGAACAAATACCCATAATTTCGGAGCCATTTTTTTGGTAAAATTATTTTCTTCTTTACAGAGATGAATTGTTGGAATAATAGGAAGTGTATGGAAGTGATGTGTTAGTGTTACAGTGTCATCGTTCCACCGAGAATCTTTTGATATTTGTTTAATACACATGGTCACATGGATATTGCCTTTTCAAATTTAGGCCATGGATATTACCGTGATTGATTTCATTATTATATTTTTCAATGAATAAATATGTATTTTAACAATATAACAATAATTTAGATTATAATGTCACTATTCTATGGTCTAATTAATAAAAATGCATCTCAGCTGATTTATAATAATTAAATATATGTGTTTTCAATTTTGTTACACGCAAATCTTTTCAATGAATGATAAGTAAATTACGGTAAAGGTCCTCGACTTTTAGTTTTATTTGCATTTTCATCTTCGACTTTTTCCCTTGCTAATTTGTTCTCAATCTTTGGAAACAAAGTGGACATTCAACAAAATGGATGAATTCCATCCATCTTTCCGTCAATGAACCCCATTTGATCTGCAGATTCAAATATTTGAAAGGATAGAAATGTCATTTTAATGCACTTAGTTAAAATATTATATAAAAAAGAAATCCAAAAATAAAAAATGTATAGAAAATGAAACAATTCATAATAAATAAATGTTATAGTCTCATTCCAATCACCACCACCCTCCACCTTGGCATATAGATAGATCGCAATAGACATGTCAAAATGGGCGAACTTGCTTAGCCCAGCTAAGCCCACCCGCGAATGAACCGGCCCTAGCAGATTTCACAACTGTCACGATTGGAACCAATGAAGCAAATGATTGACCCATCATATCATCCGAAGGATCCAAGTCTCAAAGCGAAGGCAGCACGGGTATAACTCTGAATCCATGATAGGGACTCACAATATATCCACACATATATAATAAAATATACCTTGATCGTATTTGTGTAGTGTCGGACCAAAGACTATTTTCATGGCGATTTATATCATTAATATAATAAAGTCCCCTCATCGGACATGTCCGCTTTCTAAATCTTTTGTAGTGCGTGTCCTAAGGTACGCTCAGTTTCGATAAAGTAGTCGAATTGAGCCGATTCATGAGTTGCCTATCTATAATATTGGGCTGGTCCAATTTTTGTACAAAGGCCCGACGGTTAACCACCGGACCCTTGTAAAAATACTATACAAAAAAAAAAAAAAGGTTAAAGGAGAGAAATTTCTTTCTCCACATTGAAATTTCTTACCTTAAATGGCGTATCAGTGACAACAATTATTAAATGAGAATTGACAAGCCTATAATGGTAGGCTTGTCATTTGTTTATCAAATGATTTATTATTATTATTATTATTATTATTAATGAGATTCGACAAGGCAAAAAATTCATATTTATTGAAAAAAATCAATTAAAGTCGGGAACCTGTTATTCTTTCTTGCCATTGTTAAATTATGACTGTTGGTAAACGGTCAATTTTTGAATTTATATATAAAAGTCTTGTCATTCATATTAAATATTATAAATTCGCAAACTCGCGAAAATTGACTGACCCAAGTTGATCGAGTCGATTTGAGTTCTTTTGTTGTCGAATCAGTTATTTTTGCATGATTTTAAAGAAAAACCAGTTTGGTTGGTTGGGTTGCGATTCGATTCGATTAACTACCACCACGATGAGATGATCTATATGGATGACTGCCTATTTTTCAAAGGTTTGGAGCAATGTAACCCAAAAATGATTCAAAACAAAAGTACAATTGAAACTAGAAGTTAGGACCCTTTGCCATAATTTACCATGAATGATTTATGTCCATTTTAAATACATTAATTTTTATTTTTTTTTAAAAAATTCACACCTCCACCACTACTTGCTAACTTAGAAATGTCACTTTAGAAGATTTGCCTAGGATCAGTAAGCATAATTTTCCATTATTTGACTCAAAATGGTGTCTATAACTTGCAAGCAGCAAGGTAGATTCTCTTGATATAATTTATTGTTCCATTTTCTAATTTTCCTCCTTTCATTTCTATCTGTTTATAAACACTTCCATTACAATACTTAAAATTATTAAAGAAAAAAGTTAAAATCTTGTCAATTGTAAAATTCAACAAGCTTTGCTACTTCTATCTCGCCAGAGTGAAGCAAAATGACAGAGAATTCAGCACATCATATTACGATTTACCGAAACTGGTAGCTATAGGGATTATAGCAAGGAGAATGAGCACAAGAAGAAGCACAATTCCAATACAAAACCATCTTCTGCTGCTCCTCTTGTGAACTTTTGCAATCTTAAGGCTCTTAGTCCCATCGCTCACATACTCGGACGCATTTGTGACATAGTGTTCGATATCGTCCATTTGCTCACCTTGTGCTTCAACCATCACCGCCATGTCCAGAAATATCTGGTGCAGCTCCAGTAGACTCTTCTCGATTTCCTTGGCCGAGTCATGGCGATCTTGGATCTCGACCACTGTTTCTAGCACCTTCCCACAGCCGTGCTCCTAGAAACATTGTAGTCATTACATCAAGAAAGTTAATAGAAATATTAGCAAATAGTCTAAAATTGAGATAATTGAAAGTTCGAAAATTGAGGAAATTTTTCAAGAAAGATCAACTTGGAGAGATTTTTAATAACAAAAATGTTGAGCTAAATACCTGTCTGGCTTTAGACAGAAATTCTTCGCTACCACAGCCATCGCCGCTAGAGATTATCTTCTCAATCACCTCCTCCTCCGGGGACTCACCCGTCACCATGAAGTACCTTCTCTCTACAGTTTGCTTATATTCAGTCATCATCTTTTGCCTCAGGCTCTGAAAATCCATCATCAGCTCTTTAAGCTTATTCCTCAGCCCATTTGTGACTGCGGAACGTGTCCTATCCACCGAAGTTCCCTCCTTGCACCCGGAAAGTCGTCTATTCAATGCATTAGACCTGTCCATTTCCTCCAATTGGGATTTTATGGTCCTGGATTTCTTCAGAACTGCTACGATTTGTGAATTTATTTGATTTTGTAGCGATTTCAGGGCTTGGGGATTGTGAAGGGATTTGCTTTCTTCATTGGCCTGTTGTAGTTGAACCAAGAGTTCTTTGATTGAATCCATCTCTGTTTTCACCTTCTCTGCTTGTTCTAAGAAGGCAGTGAGGTTATGGTCGATTTGGGTCATCCCCATTTCGATATCAGGTCCGTCATCAAGATCTTTCAGTGCTTCCTTCTTTAGATCTAAGTAGCTTGTGAAAGAATTTGTCATCAAATCATTCATCTTGATGCTGTGTGTGTGTGTGTGTGAGAGAGAGAGAGAGAGATGAAAATGGAAATTCAGATGCAAAGAGAAAAATTGACAGTCACTTTTGAATAAATAGCCGTTGGGCGAAACGGCTAGTGAATTGGAATAAAATAATGTGTTTTCTTGGAGACACATAGAATGGTTTGGGCTTCCGATCTTTGTGTTTAGGGGTGGCGACTCAGCCCATGAGCGACCCGAAACTAGGCTTGGGTCAAGTTAACATGCTGCAAAAATTTGAACAATTCGTCAACTTAGCTTGATCCACCGTCTGCCCCGCCTTTCAAGGAACAAATAAATGGAATAAAAAATGATTAACATAAAACGGAAAAACATGAGACGATAATACAAAGTAACAAATGAATGTTGTGGTCGTATGAATTGTAAGTTGAGGAAATGATGACTTAGGTAACTTGTTTCGATTGGTTGAGCTTTTCATTTTATACAAAAATGTATGCATTATCGATTTTATTAACTAAACTAAAATCACTAACGAGTCTTGAGATTATTACAAATCTTTATAGATTTTGAAGCAGATCGACTATGCGAGTAATCTTGACTTAAAGTCAACTTGGGTCGAGCTGAAAAAAAAAGAAGAGAGAAAAACAAATTAATGGAAAGAAGAATTTTGGTTGAGGTTGAGTTGTCTTGTCTTGTCCTGACTAGGATTAATTTGAATAAATCTTTGGACATAAAATGAACTCAGCACCAGTTCAGATTGCTCATTTGGGGTTGGGTTACATAATAACCATGGATTATAAAAACTTGAAGAATGTATTCTAACATAGAAAATTTTATTTAGTCAAACAAATTACACAATTTGAAGGAATTACATCAAATCTTGATCCCCTTTTGCCCTGATTTTCTTCTATTGGGGGAAGAGGCACGGCCGGATTTCTTGGGTCGATCATTACATGTATCGGTGAACAAATCCTTGTATTTCTCCAGTATCCGTCCCTTCTCTTCAGGTAATCCCAACATCTCATATGCATCGGCTACTTTCTGCACGATCGATTTTCCCGGGGGTTTCCGGTCAAATGCTTCCAAGCCTTTGAACAGCTTCACAAGATCCTCGAGCATATTATTACGATAATAAATAGATATCATAAGATCACACAACTTCCAAGGAACGGAATGTAAATCCGATGCAAGTTTCTTCATCCAGATATCATGTGCTTCTTTTGCTCTATGGTCCATATCTAGAGCTCGGATCAACTGCCCGTATGTTCCCCTCGTGGTGCCCTGCCCTTTACTCAGAATCCATTTAATAACTTGGACTATTCGATGCCACTGTTGCTCTTTCTCGAGAGCAAGCAATACATTCTTCAACGGGCCAATAGGGAAGTTCCGTTCCCATGCAACCCAAGCATCAAGGGCACCATATATCGCTTCTTTATCATCACCAAGATCCATAAGTAAGCTGATAAGAAAGCTAATCCTGTCCTTTCGAGAAATATTTTCTCCTATTAGATACTTGGATACAGCTGCACCATCTTTATGAGGTTGATTTTCTGAGGATTCCGTCAAACCTGCACTGCGTTGCCCGTGGACCAGATCCTGTAGTGTACTGTAATTGGAAGAGAGCGGTCGAGCCCTTACTGTTATAAGCTGGTTGATTTGTCCAGACAGCTTCATTATGGATGCTGATCTCAACATTGCACTCAATTCTAGTAACTGCAAAATTAAATATAGCTTAAACTCAACATGCTATACATCAATAGAAATAAAGCATTAGGACTCAAATAAGCCTTATTGATATGATGATGGTGATGTAGATGACAGGTACATAACTTAATCCAATTAACATTCACCATCAAATTCAACACAAAACGGGAAGTATATAACAACTTATACGTAATTATTTTCTCTTAACGACGTTTAAAACCTAAAACCCATGTTCCAACCTTTTAGCTAATTCTGGCCTTGTTAGTAAACTTTGGAATATGATTGTTCCATCTAACCGTACCAAAAATCTTTCGAAAAGAATTATTCCTGGAATGTCAATTTAAGAATGACAACCACATTGCAAAAAACCCTTCTTTGGTTTAAAATTTAACTTATTCATGAATCAATAAGTTGGGATATTAGACCTGCATTTGAAACAAGATTCTCATGTTTAAGTTTCATTCAGGCATTTTGTCGAACATTGAAAACACAATGTAGAGCACAGCGTCAAAACACACACCTATCACACAACTGGCATAATTTTTCCCAAATCAATTCAAATTTAACCAATTTACAACTTTCACAAACTCATTTCTTGCAATCAGCCGACAACCAATTTTGCTCAACAAACGTGCAAGAACAAAGAAAAGAACGAAGACTCTTGAATAGCAAGCAGGAAGTGCTGTTTTATCTTCATTTCGTTTTATAAAAAACTCACCCCTTTGTTCAGTATCCTGGAAGGAGCTTCGGAGTTGTTTTCTTGGAGAAGTAGGACCTCAACTGATGGCATTACACACATTTATTAGATATGTAATTTCCATTAGCAGAACTCACAGCAGTTGCAGAAATTGGAGCATTTTAATACCACAAATTGTCAAATACATTGAAAGAATAAGTCCCAATTGCAAGAAATTACATATTGAAATAAAAGGTAAAATTTAATAAACTTGTCAGATAAATTTCAGATTTATTGCTTACATAAAATCTACTACATACACGGCAGATAAATGCTAGATTCATTGCTTAAACAAATCTATTAAATAAACTGATAAAAATAACAAGAAGGAAGATTAATGGAGATGGTATACAAAACAGAATCGAAGAAGAACCTTAATTTGAGAAGAACACGATTTGCGATTCGAGAGCCACGAGGCCTTGCTGCGTGGAGATGTATAGAGACGAATGGAACTCAGGAACAGAAATTGGTCGTGACGGGGATTATAGACTGGTTTGGGTATTGGAATTGGGCTATGACGGGTTTAAAATTTGTTTTTTGGGCTCACACTAAAGGAACAAAAAGAGAAGGAAAAACTGGACTTAACTTGGATCTTGTCTGGGGTCAGCACGGGCTGTAGCCCAGTCAAGCCCAGGCCTCCAATAGTTTTTTTTTTTTTCACGGACCTAATGTAGTTTTCTTTCAATGTTTATTTCAACTTTTATGACTTCTCATTTGAGGTTTATGTGATTAAATTCTGGTTCTTCATAATATTTACGTAATAAATCATATAATTTAAACTATATCCTACGGGAATCGGGATAGAGTTTCGGGTTATTCGATGTAAATCCTTCTAGTTTTGAAAAATTCGCATGAATATTTTTAGGTTATTTTCATTAATTAATCGTTTGATATTATTTTCATACTGTAGTTCTCAAATAGTTTTAGGATGCGTCTAATTGCAAGCACGGAATTTGTATGTGAATAAAATAATTTCTAGACAATTAAATTGCATAGAAATTATTTGCATGAAAATTGTCAATTAAATACGTTTGATTGACTTTTCCATCACTTAGTGTTCGATAGTCATTATTTTCCATGAAAATGATCATTTTCCAACTTTTGTCGTTCGATAACCACTGTCGCTGAATTTCTTGAATAAGTGTGGCGCAAGCTCACTATGGACAAAGGGAGTAGGGAATTTTGTTATTTCATCGGTCCGCAGAGGGTGTGAGAAAACGGGCAGTGATCTTAGGCTTTTTGAATGCATGGTATCGTATCCCTTTTCCATTTTATATTTGTAATTTCCACTATAGTAGTATTACCATTATACCATAAAATATTACACCACGTCAAGCATTATCCGAGTATATTACCCGGCACAGCGATTTTTCTTTTCACGATTCAAATCGTAATTTAAAAAAGAAACTTCACAAGTCACAAAATCTATGCACGTTGAGATTTTTATTGTTCAAAACTAAAGAACTGTCCATTAATTGTAGCTTTCGGGATCAAAGGAAGCTTTGATCTAGACCAGTTCAGAAAAAGCAAGAAGCAAATAACAAGCTCCAAGGAACACAATATTGCCCGTTTGACCCTCATTATTCCAAATTATATTGAAAGAAATAGTAATTTTTTGGAAAACGCGTGATTAAAAAAAAAAAAGAAAAGTTGTTGGGTTTATGTATAATATTATTTTATTGAAAAGTGAATTACAATTTAATGAAAAATAATGGGACCCAAACGGGGGCTAACCAAGAAAATTAGGTAAAACCAAATGGCAAAACCTTCGTAATTCCTCCCCCAGATGTTTATTATTCCAATAGCAAGAGCGAAATTCAGTTTCCATACATCTATTAAATATTTTGCATATACCAAATTGTGTGCTGCGAGATCAATTAAGAATTCTGTTGATCCCAAAAAATGAATCAACAGATGTCAGGCTCACTCTTACCACGTCAAGCACGATTCCAGTGTGCTTTTACCAGAATGACTGCAGTAGTCGGTTGGGAATGAGCACGAGAGACACTTTTCAATAAGAGACGAAAGCGTTCGGGTTCCGACAAGTAGAACAAGAGGCAATCGCGCTAACAACGATTGCCGGATAGAAATCAAACTAATCTATGTAATCACCAAGTAAGAATATGTGGAAGGATAGATAAAAAGCATACATAAGTTTCTATATTGTATGTTGGAGTTTATATAGAATTCTTAAGAGTTTATGTGTATATTTTGAATATGTGATTGTCTATTTTCCAATCCATTCTCTTTTTTCTCTCTCCCGTGAATTACATGAAGACCCTTATATATATTACATTGACCGATATGGTCTTTGTTGGATCAGAACCACGTGGTTTCATCTCCTTAATTGGGACATCATATCACCCTCTATTCATTACAATTAATATTTAACAAAAGGTCTGCTGTTCTAGTTGTAGGCTGACACACTGACATCCTTTATTACAGACATCACATCAATCGCTTCTAAAAGATCTCTAAATCTGTTATAGAGAACAACGTCAGATTTAACGTAGACCAAGGTCAGCTTTGGTTCAAAGACCTCTAGCAGCTTGAAGGGACTTCTGCTTCGGCATCGAAGGGCCTCGGCCGAACTTGTTTGAAAGACCGCTCCCTTAACTACAACTTTGTCAACTCTTCTCCTTGATCTTCCTGATTTTCCGGCTAGCTTCTTGTCCACGTGGACTAGCTGCCTACGTAGCTATCCGCGTGGTAGTCCGAGCTAGGCATCGGAACTGTGGAGTAACAAATTCTTTATTTCACCAATTATGCCATCTGTTAAACTCCTCAATATAGGTAACTTTATTTCACCAGTTTAGAATTCTTTAACCAAACAACGAGCACGGTTGACTGAAGAGTAAAATTCCTTCAATTTATTTTCTTTTCATTATCTTAAATCGACATGTAGAATTCAAATAAAAGCAATTAAAAGGAGCCTATTGTCGATATGAGCTTAACTGATAAATATACGAAACAACAATAAATTTATGATTCCAGGATGAACGAAGGGTTAATTTTAATCATAACCCCAAAACAAGTAATTAAAACAGAGGAATCGAGAAATACCAAGATTATGAATTGATTTGCAATGAATCAAGAAAGCCCAGGAAACAAAACAATTTATTTCACGAAGCAGAGCGTCGAATGGGGAAGGAAAGGTTGAAGAAATCCTGGCCGGCTTATGAGAAAGGGTATTGACTTGATAGAATGAGCATTTCATGGATTACATAGATGACTTGAAATAGTGTATACCCTTAGTTCCAGTAGACTAATATACAACCTTAATGTTCAATCATCAACCAAAACTTTTCTTTGAATATAGTATTCAAAATAACACAATATTAATAAATACGATTATACTAATACTACTCGACGAACAATATTAGGCTAGAGTGAAGCATATTTACTTTGTTAAGAAGCGAGTCTTAACTTTTAAAGAAAAGTTTAAAATGTTTGGAAAATAAATATACTTAAAAGTAACTTCTTAGACAAACATGTTTGGCTAAGCTTAAAGGTTAATTTTCCTTTAGGCTTAGCTGAATATGTTGTCAATTCTAGTAGTATAATTATTGGTATGAATAACAAATTTAGGCCATCGTGGCATAATTAAGCCAACAAGAGGTTTATTGAGGACTATACTATACTAAAGGCGCGACATAACAAATAAGGTATTTAAGTTGGAGCAAGAATGCTAAGCTCCTGTTTGGGCTTCATTTTTCGAAAAATGCATTTTTTGAAAACTTATTTTCAACCACATTCTTCTATAAAATAATGTTACACGTAAGACATATATTTTTTCTTATTTTTTAATCACACATTCTCCAAAGATTCAGTATTCCAATACATATTTTTCTTTAAACTGGAGCTCAAAGCAGGGGTTAAGGTTTTTTTTCTTTTTTTTTCCCCCTAAGTCAATGGCTACAAGTATGAATGAGTCTCTTTTCACAAAAATTGAAATATGTAAAATGCACTGTTGTAGGACGTCAAGAACTCTCTACTGTCACTATCTTCTAGCTTTTATTTCATCCAATGTTTTCAAAACCTGACCGAAGCTAGAGGTAAACCTACTTTGTAAATAAAATATTTCTTGTACCGCCCATACCAAAAGCAAAGCAAAAATATTATTTTTTGGGCCTCCATTTTTCATTATGGTTTCCAAGTCGAGCACCTGATCTGCTGTAAACAAAATTTTCCATCTTCAATTAGTAACTGTTGGGGCATTTTGTTTCACCAAAGAGAAAATTTGAAATTACCATTGAAAGTAAGGTTTCCGGATCGATATATTGTACGACATAATAGAGATTTTGAGCTAGATTCTGTACATCGCAGAATTCTGGACAAGGCATCATATTATTTTAATTAACTGGTATAATAGAGATTTTGTCCACCGCTAACGTGACAACATCACATCAATAGGTGGACATTATAACTCATACCCACTATGAGCAGAAGATCATTTCTATAGGAAGTAGAAGCATATAAAGAAATTAATATTGAAATTTGCCCTATTCGATGATGAGAAATGTTGAAACATGAACGAAGAAGATGTTTTTTGAGATGTTTAACTACCTTTTACAAATGATTTAATCAACTCACATATACACAACTACATTTTTCTTCTCTTCTTTTGTTTTTGGGTAGACGAAAGCATTGTTAGATGTAGAATTTAATTTTTCTATTGTAACTTCTTCTTTTGTTTGTATCGAAGGCTTGCTACATCTTCTCCAATATTAGGCGATTTACACTGAACAATTCCAAAATCTTACTCGTTTGATATATCAGGCAATGTTTATTTATCTAATGTTGGGTGTACAAGCATTTCATTTTTCTATTAGAGATGTAAAGTAAGTTTTGTATACATCAAGTAGGTCAAGCAGTTAGTG
>CAIGRB010025342.1:99376-115345 GCA_903798255.1 Fraxinus quadrangulata
CAATCATGAGCTTGATATGTTTACATGAGTTTACATCCACACACATTGAGTTTTGCATGTAACTAGTAGATGTTGATTTGATTTTGTAATGTTGAAACCATTCATTGTGTTAATAGTTAAATTCCGATCCTGAGATTTGGAATTAAATTATAGTTTGTTTGAGGATAAACAATTGTTCGAGTTTTGGGAATTTGAGAAATACGTTTTACACACTTATTTAGAGCACAAAATATGAGAAATTGTTAGTAAATATATCGAAATATGGCTTAATTCTATATAAATTATGTTTTGTAGGATAACATTGATGAACATGATGGAATTTAGGAAAAAGAAGCGAAAAAAGAACTAAAATGGAAGGAAGCCAAGTTCAAGGACCAAAGTGCAAATAGTCTAAAGATGACCCGAGAGAAGAAACGAAGATATAAAAGAGTAAAAACCCAATAGATTGAGACTAATATACATTTAAGTAAAAGTTGGAGCACTAAGATTGAAGTACTTTGATGTGGATGACCAAAATGGAAGAAATAATGAAGAAAATTGCTTAAAGGAAAATTCGCGAAATTCTTATAACTGGGCAGTCGCGCAGTTATATTGTTCAAGCGGCCGCTTGACCCTAACTGCAACAACATGACGGAAATATGATCGCCCCATTTTCTATTGGGCCCTCGCCCATGCTAAATCGACGAAAATTTTTCGATTTCCTAATTTGATTAAAACTCCTATGGAAACAAATTTTGGGATGTCTTTTAAAACCTTGAAGCCGTCCAAAAGTGAGGAAGAAGCACTAAAACATATTTTGAATAGCTTTTGGAGTAGAGAACAAGCGAAAAACACGAAAATCGAAGCCAAGAACACGAGAAAGAACACGAGAATAAATTCAAGAATCATATTGGGCGATGTCGATTCTTCAATATTTTTTGTGTTTTTTTTTTTTTCATAACATACTAGGCTAGATTGTTTTATGCTAGGAGAACGATGAACTATGTAATATGATTTTTATTTCTTAGTTTTACATTCTTGACAATAAAATCACGTTTTGGATATTTAATAATTTATATGATCTTATTTTCTCGACAATTATTGTGCACGTAATTGTGTGAGTGTGGTGATTTATTTCATGCATTCGAAAGAAGGAAAATATGTTCGATATATAAAAATTGTCATAGGGTCCGATAAAGGTAGAAATATACCGCTATGCCTTGTGCGAATCTTTAAATGTTCATAAAAACTCATACATTTTTGTATGTTCGTATTCGTTATAGAGATATAGTCGGGTCATATATGAGAATATGTTTGACATTACTTGAGATAGTGTGTTGAATAATCTATGAACATTGATTCGTCAATATTTCACCGTATTGTGAAAATGTAGAACTGAGTTTAAAAAGAATTATTACATAGGGATTTGTGATCCTAGTGCATTTATCGTAAATTCAAACACTCTAAATTACATTTAACGCTGTTTGCATTTAATTTAGTTAAATCATTTTTACTCACATACTTACCATTGTTTTAGTTATAATTTCATCACAACAAAACGTCACTTTATTCTAGTTTCGGTTAAGATTAAGGTAATAAGAATTGAACTAATCAATATTCGTCGGGACGATAATCAGACTTAAAAAGTCCATTTTATTACTTGTTAACGAACGTACACTTGTGTTGGTTTTAATCCGAAATATATTTTCGTGAACATTGTCTTCTGTTTTGGCTGCTAGGCCTTGTTTTTTAAATTAATTTTTTTTATATATCATGTTTTAATTGTAATAAATCCGTTTTTTGAAAATGCAATTTGAGATAATGATTATGGACATATGATTGTGTATTAGTTATAATATTGAATCTTTTTAATTACATATTTTGTTCTGATTCGTTAATTATAGTTTACATGTTGTAAAAATAGAGGTTGATATAATGATTCTTTGAAAACTAAAATTCCAAATATGTTTTTAGTTGCTATATGTTGTAACTCAAATGAAAATGTTGTATAAATAAAAAACAAAGTTATATGTACTATAAGTGAGTTCAAAACTCGAGATTTCGACAAAAGTTCAAATCGACTAACCGAACCGAAATAAACCAAACCGATTATGTTTGGGTTGGTTTGGTTTGGTTTAAAAGCAGATTAGGTCACCCAAACCGACTAATTTGATTTTGGTTTCAGGTTGTGATCGAAATCGACCCAAACCAAACTGCGCTCAGGCCTAACTTCTTCGTTAGAAAACATCAAACATTTTTTTAGACTATTGTATCTCAACTCGATTAATCAAGTCTTAAATCATATACATTATTCAATGTAGTCTAAATAGCTTCTTTGCTACAAAATATTAAATACTTGTATGGATATTTATATCAACTCAATTAAGTCTTTTAGTCCATATTTACGCAAGTATGGTTATAGTAGAGTAAACAAACATATGAATCATGCAGCAAATAGCTCGCCCAAACCATAATTTTTCCATGCAAATCTTCGAAAATGCCTTTTGGTACAACTTATCAGACGTCTATAGGGGTGCGTGTATTCTCAAAGACCTTTGCACAAATCATTAAGCTCACATTTACACAATAAAATATTTTGTACGTAAATTCAAATTTTTTTCCTACTTTTTAACTACACATTCTACCGAAAATCATTATTCAAAATATTGTTTTAACCAAATAATGATCATCAAACAATCAAATAAACACATTGCATCTACAAATTTCAACACAAGTAAGTCTATTTCATATAAAGATTACACGAATCACAATTTACTCACTCTATGGATATAATTTGATTCAAATAAGAAAATAATCAAAATTTTCTATTAAAATAAGGAGCCGCTATTTTCATCCACAGTTTTATATTTCTACTTTTTTTTTTCTATATTACATTTTTCACTTACGTAAATTTACTTAAATAGATACGAAGAAAACCAAATAAAATACACTACTCTAAATTCATCTACTAATATTTATCCTCATTAAATACTTTTTAGACTTTTTTTTATTCTTTTAAACTTCATGTTTAACTAAAATCCTAATATTCATAAAATATTTTAAAGTCAAAATAAACAATAAAAGAGACATTATTAAAACAAATATATAGAGACATAGTAATATATTAAGAAGACTCTGAAAATGTAAGAATTATCAATTTATCTCACTTAACTCTCTTCCCTTTCTTTCCTCTATGGCTTACTTTGTATGCATCGTTGCCCCCTGCTTCTTTGTTTTTCAACCATTTCACATCATTTTGTTTACTATTGTTTATGATCCCACTTCTCTTCTTCTTCTTCAATTTTTCCAAGCACTAGCAACAAGCATAAGAAGTAGATTTTCTTATCTTAGCATATTTTTTATTTATTACCGTGTTAAGCTCTTGTTTAATCTTCATTTCTTAAAATTTTTTTTTTTATTCAAACTTAATTTTAACTATACATTTCATGGACCCACAATTTTTATTAACATTTTAATCACACATTTACCAACTTTGATCAAATTCTATTAAAAAATTATTTATTTATCCAAATTAAGCCACTATTTGGGTTCCATTAATTCTTAAATTCGTTTTTTCTCTATTCCTTTCAAGCATACATTTTTTCAATAAAATAAATTACATATAAATTTAAAACTTTTCTTTCTTTTCAATCAGATTTTTTTTAAAAAAATCACTATTACAAAATACACTTTTTTCCAAAAGTTTAGTGCCATTTGATAGAATTTATTTGGGAATAATGATTTATGGAATAGTATTTTTTTGAGAATGTGTGATTAAAAAGTAAGATAATTTATTGATTTATGTATAAAATATTTTATTGTGTAAATGTATAATAAATAAAATATTTTATTGTGTGAATGTATAATAGACAAACAAAGCCTTAGTTATAATGGAGTTCAGACAGGGACTAAACGTCGTTCACTTAACTTGTTAAGTGACATGACAGATGTACCATTGGTGTACTTGTATCTGGCTGATTGGATTCGTGCTTGTCGCTTTATATAAAGGACTCAGAAGGTGCCAGCCTCCCAAATATAGGCATGTTTGAATCCTATTTTATTTTTATTTATTTATTTATTTTTACGTAAAATATATTTTGAAATAGTAAATTGATAAAAAATACGTATAATATTATTTGATTTTAAAAAGTTTGATCGAAAAGAAGAAAGAAAAATGAGGATCAACTAAGGGCGAAAAATATCACAAACTCAAAAAAATTTGAAAAGCAATAAAGATGATCTGTTTAGGCATGTCCACTAGTTCATCCAAACGTGCACGTGAACATGAACCAACTGCCTCGGACATTTTTCAAACACTTCATCCATCTAGATATGATCCAATAAAACTCAACTGCCTCTTCTATATGATTTGCGAGCTACTGCACATCGAGCAGGATTTATTTAATGCGCACTCACAGTGGTCGAGCCTAAGTCCATTCGGGATGGTCCGAGCTCCGCGACGGATAGTGACTGCAGGTTCCTACGTCAACAAAAAATAAAACTCAAATAAAGCACGGAAGCTCTCGATCATATAAATCCATAAAATTAAGATATGTTACCACACATATTTTTCTAACAGAATTTATTCGAGAATTAATCTTGAAATTATTTTCTGTATATCGATATATATGTAGTAAAGAAGCCTTGAATATTGATGGAAGGATAAGTAACAGTTTTTCCCAATTCTTTCTAGTTCTTTTTTGTTATTTTCTTACTAGATTTATTTGAATTTGAAACAGTTTGTAAAATTTTTAATGGGGGATATTATAATGAATCTTAATTCATGTAGCTTGAATGTAATTTAGCGCCCTCTTAAACTAAACGGATTTGGAGAAAGATATTGATATCAACAATGCAATACATATACAAATTCATTTCAAGGACAAATGAGTAAGTTCAAAAATTAATACCCCGTTTGAGCCTTATTTTTAGGTAGTGTGTATTTTGAAATAATAGATTAATGAAGAATGTATGGTTAAAAATGTTGCGTATAATATTATTTTATTAAAGAATGTATGATTGAAAAAAAGAGAAAGAAAAATCTACCTCGATTGGCCCACTTTACATTTTTCTTCACGCGATGTTAAAATCCTACTCCATACAATATATACGGATGAAATTTAAAACAACAACGTTTTCATATTATATTATATGGTTGGGTGCCCAAATTAAACTAAATTTATTACAAGCAGCATCTAAAATGGTCCAAAATAGTGGTTCGACTAATTATTTTATACGTGCACGTTTCTATATTGTTGAAATGATGAAATATTTCCAGTCAAATACTTGAAAATTCACAGTTAGCAATTTCAAGCATGCCATATGGCACTGTATTCACATATCAATATAAAATAATTATTACCAATTATTATGATAAAACTAATTAATTAATAAAACATCTAATTTATTTTACGCGGTCGTGAAATTATACCACCAAGATTATACGTTTTTGATGCGTCGACATTGCATACCTAGATAATAGTTTTGGTCATTTATGTGGAATTCGAAATAAAAATAGTTAATTAATTTTAAAAGGTAATTTCTTTTTCATGTATTCAAATTTATAGTTCGATTTTTATTGTGAGATAATTGTGAAAATATATCTTTTTCATTGAAACGTGCAAAAAGATAACATTGTCTTCGTGATCAAAGATTGACCTAATTATATCCACTCCAATCTTTATTAGGTTCTATTATTATTTTTCTCTCGTACGAACAAAACTCAAATTCTTTGACCAGCTAAATGTCAAGAAAAGACCCAAGAAAATACAATCAAATATTGGCCTATAAATACCCAATCCGCATATAAAGTACAGAACATCAATCTTAAAGCGATCAAATTGAAAGAAAAGAGCATAACACCAAGCATGTCAACAGAATGCCAAGGTATTGGTACCAACCATCAAATGCTGATATATATTGCATGTATTTTAGCTAATTATCGTGTTCGAAAAATATTTAGGGTGTGTTTGAACCATATTATTTTGAAAGAATATATTCTGGAATAGTAGATTGATGAAGAATATGTGGTTGAAAAAGAAGGAAAAATTATTGATGTGATGGAAAATATTATTTTATTGAAGAATATGTGGTTCAAAATAAGTAACTTCTTTTGATGTTGGATCATCGTTTTTCGATTGTCATAAGTGCGGAGAACACTAAATAAGGGTGTGTTTGAGCCACATTATTTTGGAAGAATGTATTTTGAAATAGTAGATTGATGAAGAATATGTGGTTGAAAAAGAAGGAAAAATTATTGATGTGATGGAAAATATTATTTTATTGAAGAATATGTGGTTCAAAATAAGTAGAAAAATGAGAATGAAAAAAATAATGTGTACCAAACAGGCCTTGGTAAATTTATCACACGCTTTACTTTATTACCATATGTATCTGATTCCCTCTATTGTAGTGTGAAATGTTAATGAAACTTTTTTTTGTTGCCAATGTAGGTAAGAGTTCATGGCCGGAGCTCCTAGGTGTGCCAGGAGCGAATGCCGTGGAAACTATTGAAAGGGAGAATCCTTTGGTCACAGCTATAATTGTGCCACCGGGAAAAAGTGTTATCACTGACTTTCGATGCGATAGGGTGTGGGTTTATGTTGATGACAATGGAAATGTTGATAGGGTTCCTCGTATTGGTTAGGGTTCCAACAGGAGGTCAGACTCTTCAAATGTGTGAAATAGTATGATGTATCTTTGTTTGGTACTTAATAATGTTGTTTTTATATCAATCTATTTCAATATATCGAAAATAAGGCTCATCTTATTGTTATTGATGTAATATTGTAGTAATGATTTTAATAAAGGGCATGCCTTCGCTAGTGAGTGTTAAAGGTCATAAAGATTCTTCTTTGTATTTAACTAGTTTCTATATTAAATTTGTATTGAATTTTTTTTTTTTTTTTGCTTTATTTGGACATTCAAATACAATTTTCAACTCGCATTTATGGGCTAACCCTTCACTGAGTTTGAAAAATATATCACGACTTTAACTCCTCATTTATATAATGAAGATGACAAAAGCATGCTTCAAAGTGAAATATTGCAAACCCTAGAGTACGCTAACATGAATTTTGTTTGGTTGTTNTTTTTTTTTTTTTTGCTTTATTTGGACATTCAAATACAATTTTCAACTCGCATTTATGGGCTAACCCTTCACTGAGTTTGAAAAATATATCACGACTTTAACTCCTCATTTATATAATGAAGATGACAAAAGCATGCTTCAAAGTGAAATATTGCAAACCCTAGAGTACGCTAACATGAATTTTGTTTGGTTGTTCTAACTAGAGTTGAGAGATAGATCTCATACTCGACAAATGTTGAATATGATTGACTATAACTGTTTTTTTTTTTTTTATAATTTTCTTTATGTTATCAATTGAGATCAAACAATGATTTGCTTTCTCGATCCTTATCCGAAAAGGTTCTCTTTCCTTTTATTTGGTTGCTTCTCCTGGTCGAGGTCAATTTTTATTTTTATTCTTTTACTTAAAACCACTTTTTTGAGTTACTTGAGTAGAAGAACTGCATACAACTTGATAGTAAATCCAATTTTTTGTGCTTGTTTAACATGTCGAAATAGATTATGATTTATTTTTTCGAGGAAAGGTCATGGGTATTCTGTTCACCAGATTGTGTCATCTTCTCAAAAAATTATATATATATCAAATTATTGTTGAAGTCGTCACCTCCCTATTTCATGTCAATATAATAGTTCAACAATGATTTAGAGGTGAGCAACAAAATTAAGAATTCGCTGAAGCCTATGATCTATTCATATAGTAAAGAGCTCATTTTACTTGCAATACTTTTTTAAAAACAAGTAATAACATATATCATTAATTTTAAATCATTGCAAACTACAAAGAAAAAAGAAAAATAGGACTACAACTGAACAATAATTTTACACCATCCTCATTCCCAATTAATAACCGATGGCTGTAAGGATTTTTTTTTAATCGATCACATGGGCTCATTTCTGAATTGTTGTGTATTAAATTAAAGGTTATCAATTTTGGTTAAACTCATTTCAAGCGATCTAATAAGGTTTCAATATTTTAAATTTTGAAGTATCTAATTAAAGTGTGTGCCTTTATGTGTAGAGATCAGACTCGTTCCTAATTTCATGATAGATCGAATTGTGTTAAGAGGCAGTTAGTATATACACATGGTTATAGCCCTCAGATCACATAGTAATTGTTCATTCTGTTCTGACTCTCATCATCAGAGGGAATAATGGACAACATGATGATTTGGAAGACTAAAATAACAAGACTCATTCATTGTATTAATCACGTTTGATTCAGGTACGCTTCCACTTTAGTTCACGAATTATTAGTGATCTAATATGAAAGATCATGATAACGGTTTTCTCTACAAGTGGTATCGAAACCAATTCATGTTGAATAATTGAAGATCGTGATGTTGTTGCATCTTGAGTGAGTCTGTCCCGACAAACTCCAAATCCAGTCATTTATGGTCAATGTTATACATGTTCTGAAAATTTCCAAGAATTCCAAGTTCAAAATTACCTTAGTTAGTGACTGTTTCTCTTTCTGCTGGAAGTAGGCCTCTTAAGTACTTGCAATAAAATAGTAGGTTATGGCCCTACATGGTTTAGTTTATTCTCCATTAATGGCAAAATAAATGGATTGGGGACGTGGCCACTAAGATTCATATGGAGTATGGTAAAAGTAAATTACAAACTGATTTTCGTGTGGTATCTTCGGGGTAAGAATTGAGCATCGCATGATTTCATGTATTTTCTTGGTAAAATAAATAAATAAATAAATAAAATTGGCCTGCTTTCAGTGTTTCTTTACAGGAATAGGAAACCTTTATTTCTGAGAAAATTATTTATTTCTAAGTTCAAAATGATCTGGTTCCAGCCACCAAGTGGCGGCGCTCCCCTTGTTTTTTTTAGGGCTTGGATGAATTTTTAAGGGTGGGAGCTTGTGCTGAAAATTTGATGATTCTAGGTCCTTGCTTGCAATTTCATATTAGGGTTAGGGTTGCAATTTTAAAAATATATTTTAATAATTCAGCCCCTTAAGTTTAAAGCTCATCCAAATTGGGCCTTAAAGGTCTGGTTTCATTAATTCAGTCTCTGAAATTTGAAAATTAATTAATTTGGGAAATTAAAATTCTGAATTTTGCAATGAAAACCCTCAAAATTTTAATTTGTTTTAATTGGCCCCTGAAATTTTGAATAATTAATTTTTGATCTATGAAGTTTTGAATAATTAATTTTTGACTCCTAAAGTTTTGGATTATTAACCTTCAGGCCCTAAAGTTTCAAAATAAATAAAATATGCAAATTCGATGATTTTCTTTTTCAAATTTTGGTACAATGGATTCTTTTGCGAGATATAATATTCGAAAGTGAATTAATTGAAGCAACATGTTGTCAAAGCAACTTCCATAGGGAAAATTAATTAACTTAGAATATTAAAAAATATTTTTGTGTATGTTATCCATGCGAATATTTGATCGGCCCAAAAGAAGGTCAATATTTGACCGAATTGCATATGCACCTGTGATGATAAATATGTTGCATTTATTTGGTTTAACGTGTGATCAATAAATCAGTCCAAAGAAAGGTTTATTGATTAGCATATTTATTTATTGTCAGTATTTGATCACTACACCAAAAGTACCACTTACAAGTCAATATTTCTGTCCAAAAACTAAATATTGATGTTGTGCTAGGTATCTTTGTGATGGACCGTACCATTATTTGAAATTATTATTTGCATATTAAAGATATTTATGTGAGTTGTTCCAATTAATCGTTCTCTAATTCAGTTTCAGGTTCTGCTACTAATATCTCTGCGAGCATCAATTCAATTCCAATGCTTAATGGCAAAAACTTCAAAGCACGGTAAGAGAACGTGCTGATTATTTTTGGAGTCGTAGATTTGGACCTTGCTTTATGGGTCGATAAGCCTGCTGCACTTACTAATAAGAGTACATCTAATGATAAGAGAGAGATGGAAAAGTGGGAACGATCGAACTGCATAAGTTTGATGGTCATAAAGCGTGCTATTCCAGAAACGTTGCGGGACACTACGTCCGATAAGATGACTACGGCTAAGAGTTTCCTTGAGAACCTCGAGAAGAGGTTTGCTAAGAATGAAAAGGCTTAAACTAGTACACTTTTGACAAACATTATCTCAATGAGGTACAAAAGAAAATGAAACATATGGGAGTACATTATGAAAATGTTACATACTGTTTCAAAACTAAAGGCACTCAAGTTGGATTTATCTGAAGACTTGTTGGTGATTCAGTCAATTCAAGGTGAGTTACAATTGTAAAAAGGACTCATGGTCCCTTAATGAGCTCATCTCACACTCTGTCCAAGAAGATGAAAGATTGAAACATGACAAGAAAGAAAGTGCTCATTTAACCACCACCATCAAGGACAAAAGGAACAAGAAAAGAAAAATTGATAAAGAAGTTACGGGTACAGCATCACAAAGAAACAAGATAAAGAACAAACTGAGGATGGTTGTTTCTTCTGTGGAGCTGCATGTTATAAGAAGAAGAAATGTATCAACTACCATGCATGACGTGCCAAGAAAGATATTTTTCTGAAAACCCAAAATTGGCTAACCAAGAGGGGGTGAATTGGTTATTAAATCTTTTTCGTTAATAACTCAAGTTTTAATATGATAAATAGGCAAATAATAGAAGACAACTGAACATAAATAAGCAAGCAAGTGGAACAACGTAATTTGCACAAAGTAAAAATATTAAGTAGAAGGGATAGAGAGTGCAAACTATATATTTATGGAGGTTCGATCCAATGCAATGATCTACGTCCCTCGTAACAAGTTTTTTCTGGTACGAGCAAGGTCTTTTTCACTATGTTGATTGACTTATGGTGCAATCCAATCATTTACAATGCTTTCGGTGACTTACAACCAAAAAGTGCCGATCATTTTACAACGTTGAGCTTTTCGGGACCTCAACACGACCCACAAGTTTGAATTTACAATTTGGAACTTTTCCTCTCAATAAATGATATCTTCAAAGTAGAGTACAATGAGAGAAAATACGCAAACACTTTAATAAATGACAATGAGTATAGCTCAAAGTGTTGGCTTGAAAAACTTTTACTGAAAATAAAGGATTTTTACAAAATTGATCACTCAAAAGGTTTTTCAAGAATTAAATACTTTTGATCTTCTTAAAGATTGGAAATAAAGTAGTTGGGATCAATAAAAGCTTCACTTTAATGCTTAAGAAAAAGTTGTTGCAAATGAAGAATGAGAGAGGTATTTATAGCACTCAAACAACCAAACGTTCTGGTAATCCTGACACGGCGTCCGGACGTTTGGATAGAACTAGCCGTTTGAATTTGCAACGGTAAAAAAGGTGACCGTTGTACATCCGGACGTCCGGTTGGGCACAATTTGCCACCGGACGGTCTCCTTCGTGACAATTTGATCAACTTAGGCTTTTGAAGGACTACCTCATTCAATATTTTCAAGGTAAGTGACTTAGTAAAAATTTATACATCGAGTAAAAATACTTACCTTTAAAAACAAAAAAATTATGCAATCATTTATATCTCTGAAAAACTTTTGCTTTGAGCTTTTATTGATCCATTGCCAAATATTGAAGTATTTTACCTTTACACATATTCAAGGTATCTACGTTTAATATCTCGATATTTGACATTCAACTATTTCTCCGTGAGCTCTTGACTTTCGTCTTTACGTTCATTTCTTTGCCAAGCTTGTTTCCATGTTGATTGTCAAATAGCAACTCTCGTGATCTTGATCTTCGTGTCTTCAATCTTATTGATATTGCAATGATCGCTCTAAAACACTTGAATATAATTTGTTAGAGGTAAATATAATTCGTTTGTGATAATCAAAACGAGAAGTCAACCATAGGTCAACAATTTCCCCATTTTTAATTATGACAAATACGATAATTTGCAATATAGAGGTTAAGCAAATTGATATGAAATTTTAGCATATGTTTCCCCTGTCAACATGCATATAACGGTTATGTTCCCCCTTGTCGATATGCATTTAACAATTTATATATTTTCTTGTTTTATTTCCCCTTTATCATGCATAATTATCCATTTATCTTCCCCCTTTTGACATAAGCAAAAAGAAATAACAATCAAATGATCGACTTAAAATTAGGAGATTAATTCAAAATGTAGCAATAAGTTTAACTAGAGAAGTCCATAAACATAAGGTAAGATAAAAACAAATTGACATGTAGAAAAAAGTAAATAAATTAAGATGCCAGAGGCAGTGTCGGCGGGAAGCTAGCATAAAAGTTAGCGAAGAAGGCATTCTGCTGTGACATCATCTCGGCCTGTCGTTCCTGGAGGGCAATTTGTTGCGCTTGAATCTGAAACAGTAGGCTACAAAGACTATCGACGAAGGAGGTGAGAAAATCATTGCGCCCGTTAAGGAGGTTGTATTGTTCTTCTATGAATGTAGAGTGGCCTAGAGAGGAATGAGGTACACTTGAGCCAGGAATATCAGATGGAGGAATATGAGCATCAGGTGCATCTTCTGGGTCATCTTCGATTTCGTCCTCGAAAGCTAGAGTTGAGGGACCGAAGGAAGAGTCAAATCCCTTTGTCTGTGCCACCCATTGCCCGTGATACTTTACTATTTTCATCCGTTTAAGGGTTTTAATGTTGATGGTGTCAGTAGGGCATAATATGACACATGCCTCACCCTCAAGCGGAACGTCAAAGTGCTTAAAATTTTTAGTAAGAAATATCCCGTATGGTAGAGCTTTAGTGTGTCATGATGAATGCACAAATTTCAAAAGTCCAAAGGCAATAGTAGGAAAATCAAGTTTTCGCCCAACCAACAAAGAATCTAAAATAAAGAGGTCGAAGTTACTCACTTCGTCTCGGTGGCCTTTTCACGGAAAAATGATATTTGCGATAATATTTTGCAAAATTTTACATGGAAGACTCAATTGATTGGTGCTAATTTTGTTGACATATTCGAAGTTCTTCCCGATGACCCACGACATGCCTCGGAAGGATCATAGCATCACAAGTTGGATGTGCTTTATGGACAAAGATTTATATCTCACATGGTTGGAACTCGAGAATATCACGAATAAGTACTTTCGTGATTTTGATGCGAACATTTTTAAGAAGACATGTAATCTCGTTGGTGCGAGGTGCAACATGCATATTCATGTAAAAATGTTTCAAAAGGCGTGGGTATGCATGTTCTTTCATGATACACACAGGTACCCATCCCATTTTTTCTCAATATATTCTTCAATATGAAAAGCGGGAGCTTCTAAGGAAAAGTCGGCAAAATCGACGTCCTTACTGATGAGGATGGGTGACTTTTCGAAAGGATTTGTCGGTACCTTGGGTTCCATGTCGAATACCTCATCCGACGAAGGTGGGGGAAAGCGCCTCACAGTTCTTTTCGTCCTCTTACCTTGTTGGGATCCCGTCATTGTAAGAGATGAAAAATGCCTAAATACAAAGTGTAGGGTTTGAGTCAAGTTGCCAAAACTCAAAAATTTTGATTGAAAGATCAAATCCGAGTAGGTAGTGATGGGGTAATGAGATTTCAATGGTTAATTTGAGGAATTTGTGGGAAAAAATCCAGATTCCAACTAGGGCTTCGAATAGAAAGAATGTAGGGGGATTTGAAATGGGTTTTGAGAAGATCTTAGAGATTTGAGGTGTTAATCTTGTGGATTTCGAAATTGGAAACACATTTGAGTGGATTGGGAATCAACTCGAGGGTTTTTCAGTGAATGTAGGGAGAGAAAATGCGAGAAGGATGAAGGAAAAATTAGGAAGAAGAGTTGTGTTCTAGATTTAAGAACTCTAGATCCGACGATCCGAACGTCCGGATTACAGAACTCCAGAAGTTCTGTCAATTCGGACGCGAATGTCTGGACGTCCGGACGAACTAAGGGTCGTCCGGATGATACTAGTGAATATATGGCGTGTGGGCAATTAAATTATGCACGTCAATTTCATCAATAATACCTAAGCCTATTCTAATATGTAACAAACGATCTAAAGCGAGCGGTTTAATAAAGATATCGGCCAATTGATTTTTCGTGTCAACAAATTCTAGCAATATATCCCCTTTTTGAACATGATCCCGAAGAAAATGATGTCTTATTTCAATATGCTGAGTTTGAGAATGCAAGACGGGATTTTTGGACAAGTTGATAGCACTAGTGTTACTGCACATAATGGGAGCATGATCGTAAGATAAGTGATAATCACTAAGAGTTTGTTTCATCCATAGTACTTGTGCACAACAACTTGCGGTCGAGATATATTCGACCTCGGCCATAGATAATGTCACGAAATTTTGTTTCTTGCTAAACTACGATACTAGAGCAAAACCTAGAAAGTGACAAGCACCACTAGTGCTTTTTCGATCAATTTGACATCCGGCTCAATCGGCATCCGAATAGCTAAGTATGTCAATATGAGTATTTTTAGGATACCAAAGTCCTAAGGTTCGAGTCCCACTAAGATACCTAAATATTCTTTTTTATGGCTTTAAGATGGGATTCCTTATGATTTGACTGAAATTGAGCACATAAACATAATATCGGGCCTACTTGCGGTTAAATAAAGAAGGAATCCAATCATATCTCGATATTTAGTGACGTCAACGGGAATGTCTTGATCATCTTTGTCAAGCTTTATGTATGTGCTCATTGGAGTATTCATTAGTTTTAAATCATTAGTTTTAAATCATTCATTTCAAACCTCTTCAACATGTCTAATATGTAGTTACTTTGATTTATGAATATGTCATCACATGTTTGTTTAATTTGAAGTCCAAAAAAAAACTTAAGTTCTCCCATCATGCTCATTTCAAATTCCATGTTCATGTTTTTCGAAAATTCTTCACAAAAATGAATATTTGTTGCTCCAAAAATAATGTCATCCACGTAAATTTGAACAATAAGCATATCTTCCTTATGAGTTTTAATAAAAAGAGTAGTATCCGTATTTCCAATTGAAAAATCATTTGAGAGTAAAAATTTACTCAATCGTTCATACTAATCTCTATGAGCTTGTTTTAAACTGTAAAGGGTTTTTCTAAGTTTAAAAACATGGTTTGGAAACTTTTGATTTGTAAAGGCGGATGGTTATTCAACAAACACTTCTTTTTGAATAAATTCATTTAAAATGTACTTTTAACATCCATTTAATAAAGAGTAAAATTTTTATGACATGCAAATGCAAAAGCATGCGAAAGAATTCTAACCTAGCAACCGGTGCAAATATTTTTTCATAATCAATGCCTTATTCTTGATTGTAACCTTGGACCACTAATTTAGTCTTGTTACGTACAATAATTCCATTTTCATCTCATTTGTTTCTAAAGACTCATTAGTACCAATTACGGTTTGATTATTTGGTCTAGCGATTAAATCCCAAACACGATTTCTTTCGAATTGATTTAGTTCTCCTTGCATCGCTAGACTCCAAAACTCAGCTTCTTTAAAAATTTTAGGTTCGATTTGTGAGATGAATGGACAACTAGTAAGATAATTTCTAAGAAAAGTTCTAGTAATGATACATTTTGATGGATCGCCTATTATTAACTCTTTTGGATGAGAGGAAACGAATTTCCATTCATTTGGTAATGTGGGATCGCTTTGTGCTTCGATTGGCTTTTCTTCACTTTCTTTGTTGTTGGGCTCCTTTGATTGTTCTTCATTGGACACTCCTTTGTTTTGGTCTTGAATATTCATTTATTCGGAAGGAGTTTCCAAACCTACATCATCATCAATACATTTCTCACGATAAAGAAAGTTAATCTCATCAAAAGTGACATGCGTAGATTTTTCAACTACTAGAGTTCTTTTGTTGAAAACTTTATAAGACTTACTAGTCGATGAATATCCTAGAAAAATTCCAACATCAGATTTTGAGTCAAACTTGCCCAAATTATCATTTGTGTTTAAAATGAAACATTTGCAACCGAAAATTTT
>CAIGRB010025355.1:0-15095 GCA_903798255.1 Fraxinus quadrangulata
ATAGTTAAAATATAGGAATATTTTTTTATATACGTATAGTATATTTTATTATGTGAATTTATAATTGAAAATAAATTTATAGTAAATCATAAAATAAATTAATGAATGTAGACATTAAATATTTAAAGTCATGAAAGTGATTACATCCACAAGCCAATATTTAATGCAAGAAAATTTCATGAACTTTTTGTACAAAAAGTAGTCATTTTGTACTTTGAATGAATCGAAAATGTTTTTTAAACACATCTAAACCTTTTCATTTGCAGTGACATGACCATTTAATTAGTTTCATACACGATATATAGTATGAAAATACAACAAATTATGCACAACTATTTTGTGAATAGAATATGCAAAATTACATAAAAGCATTAATAAAAGCATGTATCTCAGCTTTTGTTAATCATTAACTATGGTCACGTAAAGCCATACGTACAACAATAATCCAATTTCCCCAAAAAAACTTACTCTTTCACTTGAGAGAAAAAGGTTTTCCACACAATATATTTCGTTTCAAAATCTTATTGTTTCCGGTGAGTGACAAAAGATTCTTGTATATGGGATGAGGCGCAAATACAAATTGTGGTGGTAAAAGACTCCAATTTGGTCAAAGACCTGTTGGAACTATAAATAGTTCAAAGAAAGTACGAATTGGGGGTGCCACATATTGTAAAAACAAAGATGCTACAAGAGATCGAAGAGCTAAATCAAGAGAAGAAATTCATCACGAGATTCAAGATTAAAGCAAATATTGGAAGCTGGAGAAGATTTTGGTGCAATAGTTAATCCGATGATGTACTCAAAGATATTTATTTATTTTTCGTTTTACATTATGCTTAACTAAACGTTAAATTAGGGCAAACGATATAATATTTGTGATCATTGATTCTTTTATTCAAAGATTTCTGTAGTTTATTCTTTTATGTATTGATTTTATTATGAGTTTAATGCATTAAATTACTTGATCAATAATTTGATGATTACTTGAGTTTCTTACGAATCGGGAGGTGAGTTTGAGACTTAGATCGTATAATAAAATTCGATAAATTAGTATAACGTGTAGAGATACATATACTAATTATTGCGGTCATAAAATGAATTCTTGGAACTAATGTTTCGTTAAACTAAGGGTAATTTGCATAGAGATATGAAATTGAATTAGTTAAATAGGTTCAATGAGAACCCAAGAGGGGTAAATTGAATACAATAGAAGAATTCGACCGAACACTACATTAGGTTAGAATCATGAATAAAGAATTAAGGTGATCATTAGATGAAATTATTTTTTTATAATATTCATCATAAATTTGAATCTTCTATCAATCATTGTTTGCAATCTTCTTATACTTTCTATTAGTTTAAAATAGTTATTTCACAAAAAAATAATATTCATAACTATTACCATTCTTTACTTGTCTTTTATCAAATATGAGTTAGGAAAAAGTAGATTAAGTCTGAAGCATAGTTCTCGTGGGAACGATAATCTGGACTCAAATGTCTGCTATATTATTTGTTAAGATATTGTACGCTTGTGATAAAAAAATGCAACTAATTTTTGGCGCCGTTGTCGATGACTAATTACTTTTAGTCCTAATTTATTATATTTTTTTAACTGTTATTTGATTTATTTATTTTCTTTTTATTTATTTATTTTTTTCTATTTTAATCTGTTTTTTTTTCTTTCTCTTTTTTCAGGATATATAAAAGAGAAAGAAAAAAAAACNAGGGAGATGTGCTTATGTGAGATTTCATTATAGGACATCAACTACAAGATCTAAAAGCTAAATGTAAAATTGATGAAAATGTCATGGAAAACATGCCTGTTGCATTATTTCTCTCACTCAAATTTGATATGAGTGATTTGCTTGTGGAATTATTTCTTCCATAGAGTATTAATGAATATCAATTATAAGAATCAGATCCACCAGACTTCCAGCAAATACAACAAGAGGAGGGGACTTTCCATGAAGATATCATTGTTTATTTGTTAAAAGTTTTAAACATGAACGTTGAACTTGAGAAAACTTCAATTAAAGAAGAGGAGCCTGAAAAGATCAAGAAATTAATCACAACGGGCGAAAAAGAACTTGTAACATTCAAAGAAAAGGAAATCCTCGACTTCATCGTTTGCTCAAAAGTGAATTTTGTGATTAAACCTTATGAAGAGATCGATGTATACATTGTTGAATTCAAAACGGGTAATGAGGAAAAGTCATTCTACATTGAGAAGAGCAATGCTAAAATTTGGAGGAAAATTGCAATATGGAACAAAGTCAAAGTAAGCAAGTTAAGCAAGATATCCAAAGCAATATTCAAAGTGTCATGAAACACTTGTGCTAAAGTCAAGACTTTAAAGAAACGCTTATTGGGAGGCAACACAAACTTTCTTCGTTTTTATTTATTTTGTTTTTTGAGTTTTAGCATAATTTAGTTTATTTTAAGTTATTTGTGACTCATCATCCATATCCCATTTTTTACTTAGGTCTTCGATATGTTAGTTGGTTTATTAGATGTTAGAGTTAAGTAACACTTGTTTCAATTATTTGATTTTAATGCTTTATTTGATTTTTCAGTAACACAATATCGCGGAACATTTAAACCAATATTTTTCAAGGAACCAAAGGGACTAATAGGAAAGCTAGCCATTGAATTACACACCTTATCAAGGGAGCCTTTTTTTTCACTTTCTTCCCCGCCCCTATATATGTGGATTTAGAATTGAAGATATTGAGGACATTGTTTAGTTTAAGTTTGGAGGTGGAAAACATTAGTTTTCATTTTTTTTAAATGTGTTTTTATGTGCTTTTATTGTTTTAGTAAAAAAAAGTTTGAATAATTGAAAAAAAATCAAAAACTTAAAATAAAATGAAAATATTTTATATTTGTGTGCTTGTGTGAATTAATTGGTATGGTTGGCAATTATGAATATATTGAATCATGAATTGATCTATGAATGGTGAATACGTTGCATGATTAAATTAATATTTTTCTTTTCCATGTAAACTTGATATATATTGAGCACATGAATTAAGTTAAGTATTGTGTGGAATTCGTTGATTTCATATTTGAATATGTTGAAATAGTGGGTCATAGATCCTAAACCAAAAACTATCGAATTTTACATTCTTGGACCACATTTAGAATAGTTTGAGGGGATTTTCCTATTGTATGAAGATGTTGAGATAAATAGAGATTCCATGTGTGAAATTAAAAATCTTGTGTGGATTGTCTAAGGTCAATATGATGCAATTGGGTGAAAATTTCAGGTTAGAGGTTGTTTTACTTGAATTGATGTTAAATGAGAGACATTGCACTAATCAAGGTATAAAAAATATTTTATTAGAAAATTTCTCTTCGTAACCTTTATGACCCGAGTAATTAAGACTGCAAAGGTCTTTAAAACATGGTGCCCTATGATCATCTAACTTGGGAATCATCGATCAAAATCTTGTTACATGAGTCATTTAGAAAGATTAAAGTAGAGAATGTTTCAAATAAAGAAAAAAATTATAAAAACAAATTTGAGAAAATAAATCAAAAAAGGCAGGTGCATGAAATAGAAGACGCACCAAATGTATTGGTTATGTCTCAAACACTTGTTTAACAAATTTTGACTTTTGATAAGAAATTGTTAGTCGAGTTAAGTCCTAGAGGTTGAAACAATCAAACTTAGTGGAGAATCCTTGTTTATTGTAATATTGAATTGCAATTGGTAAAATTTTGCCAAACTAGAGACGTGAGGATAGTAAAAAAATCAAACCTTATTTCACATACTAGAAACGTGTGAAAAGAATAAATTTGAGGGTGTGTGAATCTTACGAGTGATGAAAGAACTTATTTGACCATTGAGGGTCGGGAATTGAAACAAGTTATGAATTCATAATGCTATACTTAATTCTTCATACACACACATCGATTTTATAATGGAAAAGTGGATTTTAATTTTTGTATTGTGATTTTGAAGTTGTGTATAGATTTGTTACTATGATTTCAATCTAGAGATAAAAAGTCAAGTTAATTAGCTAAATATTGTTGCTTTACTTGATTGATTGGCCACCAATTAGATAATTAATATGACATATTTGTGTGTTTGTTTAGTTAGATTATGATTTTGTTTGAGAACAAACAAATATTTAAGTTTGAGAGTGTTTGATAAGTGCATTTTATACACTTATTCGAACTCTAAAATATCGACATTTCATAATTCTTTTAATAGAATTATAGCATAATTTATTATATAATGTGTTATTAGGTGAAACACAATAAATGGAAGTGAAATTGAAAGAAAGAAGCGAAAAATGGCAAGATTCAAAGTTGGGGGGCTAAAGTGCAAATACTTAAAAGTTGTGTCGAAGCACGATGAAGATTCGAAAATGCTATGGGTCAAATGGATGCAATTAGAAGTCAAAAGGAGTTAAATATAATCAAAATATTTTCACAAATCAATTTTCAACCGCACAAGGATGTTCCAGAATTTCAGTCGGAGATTGAGACCTATTTTTGGTTTAGTAAACATTCAAATTGAAAAATAGATAATTCTAGCAAAGTTGTAGCCATTTGAGTTATCATTCCAACGCATTTTGAATCTATTTAATCGGATATTGGGAGAAAACGTTATGACAAAAATACTTAATTAGATGCAGAAGATTTTCTGCGATCCATAGCGCCCAGGCGCAGCCTGAACACATATTGCAGCGCTTAGGCGTTGTGCCGCCTATTTTAAGTTTTTGTTGAATGGGCCGCGAGAAGCCTAGAAAAGGACTGAAATTTGGCCAAGGACGTGTAGGGAACTATAAATAGACCAAAGAAGGCACGAATTGGGGGTGCCACACGTTGTAAAAAAAAAAGATATAACGAGAGATCTAAGAACTAAATCATGAGAAGAAATTTATCACGAGATTCAAGATTAAAGCAAATATTGGAAGCGAAAGAAGACCTTGGTGCAATAGTTGATTCTTTTTCATATCTTTATTCAATTAATCTGGTGATGTACTCAAAGATATTTATTTGTTTTTCGTTTTACATTATGCTTAACTAAACGTTAAATTAGGGCAAACGATATAGTCTTTGTGATCCTTAATTCTTTTATTCAAATATTTCTGTGATTTATTCTTTTATGTATTGGTTTTATTATGAGTTTAATGCATTAAATTACTTGATCAATAATTTGATAATTACTTGAATTTCTTACGAATCGGGAGGTGAGTTTGAGATTCAGATCGTATAATAAAATCCGATAAATTAGTATACCGTGTAGAGATACATATACTAATTATTGCATTTATAATATGAATTCTTAAAACTAGTGTTTCGTTTAACTATGGGTAATTCGTATATAGATATGTAATTGAATTAGTTAAATATACTCAATGAGAACTTGAGATGGGTAAATTGAATACAATAGAAGAATTCGACTGAACACTACATTATGTTAGAATCGTGAATTAAGAATTAAGGTGATAGTGATCATTAGATGAATTTATTTTACCCTAATATTCATCATGTACTTGAATATTCTATCAATCATTATTTGGAATCTTCTTATACTTTTCATTAGTTTAAAGTAATTATTTCACAAAAAAAAAAATATTCATAACTATTACTATCCTTTACTTATCTTTTTATCAAATAGGAGTTAGGAAAAAGTAGATTAAGTTTAAAGTATATTTCTCCTGGGGACGATAATCTGTATTCAAATGTCCACTATATTACTTGTTACCATATGGTACACTTGCGATAGAAAAAACGTAACAAGATTGCATTGTTTTTATTGAGATTTGTCTAAATTTGAAAATAAGAATAAGAATAATTTGTTTTTGATACACATTGAATAGGACTGCGTAGATGACTCACTCAGAATGAGATTCTACTCGATGTACCTTTTATTGCTATTTCAAGTTCTTTGATGTGCCAATAAGTGAAGTCTTAATTAGAAAATTGATATTGTGCTTTGGGAATCGGGCCAAATAATTAGAGATCAGATACTTGCGATAGTGAAATTCGTTAATCATCATGATAAGAAGATCATCACTCTAAAGTATTTTCTATAGGTAATTGAACATAAGTTCAGTAGTCCGACAATGAGATCGTTGGACTCTACGTTGTGATTTGATCACAACGAATTCAGCTATGAAAATGGGACTTAGAGTGTGATACACATTGAAGGGCAAAACGATCATGATGGTTTCAACAAATTAACAGTCAAACGGGGGTTGACTTGTGGAACGATAATTGGAGGATATTATTATCGAATTATAATTTGCTTCCATAGCTATCACACGACTCGATAGTGCAATTTCAATTTTTTTGAGTCATGATTAATAGATGTATCTCAATTGGTCAAGAATTGACTCAATTAAAAACATCTATTGGAGCTTGAGTCTTTTGAGTCCGACGAGATCCTCTCTTGACTCTAATAAATGTGTGTGACTTAATTGCTCTACTACAATAAAGTTCAAGGAAATTTGTGCAATTATGAAACCTTAATTGAGTATTATAAATATGTCATCTGTGAGCACATTTGTCAAGTTTTTAGGGTTAGCGACATTTTCATATTTCCCAAAATGGAGGCACATAAGGAGAACAATGGAGAAGATCTAAGGGAGGAAGCACTTGGCTAGGCCATTAAAAGTTCTTTCAAGGTTATCATTTGACCCTTATATGTGAGGATTTAAAAAAATCCAATAATCTCAAAGTGATATAAGATCCATTATTCATTTAGGTTTAATATTCAAAGGAAAATTAATTTCCTCTTGTGATTAAATCCAATAATCAACTAACGGTATTAGAGCCAATGTTTATTCGGAGTCTTGAGTAGGATTAGTTTTTAAATCCTAGTATAAAATGCATTTTTAGTATGGGTGGTATTAGGTTATTTGATTTGACATGATTATTGATTTATATGTTTAAAGTAGATGTTTATACATATTCACTTTTGGTCCTATAATTTTTTGCTTCCTATTATTATAATTTATTTCATTTGTTGCAGTTTTCTCTAGAAAAGTTGTAAGCCATAAGAAACTAGGGTTTTATGTATTCATTTTTCATATTTATACAATTGTGTATCAAGAGAAAATAATAGGTTTTTGGGCTCCAAATATCTCTTATGAAGGTGTTGGTTGAAAATATGAAAGAAAAGAGAAGACAAAAGGAGGCAAAACCATGGTGGAACCACCAAGTGGCTTCGACAGTTGCTATGACCGAAAGCAACACATGCTGCTGTTGGTCGCAGCAGCAACATTAGTAGCCACCATCGGCGGCGGCAACAGCTGTGGCAGCTCCTTCATTGTCGGTGTTGTTGCCAAAAAAGTGGTGGGGTTGGTTCCTTGGTAGTGGTGATAGTGTTTGTCAAATTAGGGTTCAATTTTAAGGTTTTGAGCTTTTCTTTGAAACTTGGGTCAATCTTGTTGGATAAGGGTTTTTGTTTTAAAAAATGGGACTCAAAAATTAAATTGACCTACATTTTTTATATTGCATGGATTGGACTGCAAGGAAATTAAAGAATTGGATCGGAATATGGCCCAATGGAATGCTTTAATTCTTGTTGTAATTTAAATTTTTAGGATGGGCCATAATTGATTATAATTTATTTAATTATTGCTTTTATCGCTTTATGAATGATGAATGAATCTATGATTATCACATGTCATGTAAAATAAATGAAACACCTCCTAGTGTACTAAAATCATATTCATTGGTATTGCATTTTTTTTTTCATCACTCTAAAGTAATTAGCAGTGGTTAAAAAATTATATTTAATAGTTTAATGTCATTGTAATTGTTTATTTTTGGCCGATTAATTATTAAATGAAAACCTAACGATTCAAAATAATAAGTAGGAGAGGGTTTACAGGCATGTATAAACTCGCCGCCTCCTCCGTTATCCAATTTGTTATTAAAATATGTGTGTCTAGTATTGAATTATATCGGTCTCCCTATAGGAATACTGCGTTATTTAGATTAATTGAAATTTGATCTTGTAATAAAATATTTTTAAAATGGAATAATGGGGTGATTATCCTATAGTTAACATCTCATATATTTTGAATATTTAAGATTATTGGTGGAGATCATTACACTTATAAATGAAGTTTTTAAACGATTTCCTATAGAAGGTTTCAACAAAATTATTCATATGTCAAATAATAATCAATCTTCATATTTTATTATGGCATGAGATGCCTAGTTCAATAAAATGAGTGGAAGAGTCCCAACCTTGTCTACAACTACATTGACCTCCTATAGATGACGTGTTAAAAGTTGTAAGGGTTTAAGGTCTTTGATTGAAAATATAGTTTTGGGTCTATATTTGCATACTCATATACTTGTATCATACAAAGATTATTGTTCATTTTTTTAATATGCGAATAATTAATTTTACAGAAAAATGTCGCTTAATTCATTATCAGTGATACTTAACAAAAATCAACTTGTGGAAGAAAACTACGTTGACTTGAAAATGAACCTTAACATAGTTCCCACCATGGAAAAACACAAATTTGTGTTGACTAAAGTTTGTTCCGAAGCTCCCAAAGATGATTCCACGAAATCTCAAAAGACTGTATATGAAAAGTGGTGTCATTCTGATAAGATGACAAGTGTATTGCAACAGAAATATCAGAATATGGAAACTATTTTTGAAATAATGAAAAATCTTCAAGAGATGTTTGGACATCAAAGCCAACAAGTTAGACAAGCTTTCAGTAGGGCAATCATAAACACACGCATGAAACCAAGCACATCTGTGAGGGACCATATGTTAACCATGATTTTTTACTTCAATGTTGCAGAGGTTTTAGGAGCTGACGTTGATTTTGAGACTCAAAATGACATGGTTATTGAGAATTCTCCCTGAGATGTTCTCATAGTTTATATTTGATTATAATCTACATAAGATATACATGTTTTGGACGGAATTAATGAAAGAGCTCCAAAATGCTGAAACTGTTCTGAAGATCGAAGTGGAAATGCTTTGAATGTGGCAGTCAAACCCTCTCATCTTAAGCCTTCTAGTGGCAAGGGAGGAAATAAGAAGATGAGGCCAAACAAAAAGAAATATAGCATGTCAAAAGGGAAGAAAACTATCGTCGATATATTATTATGTTCCCGAACTTACATGGAACTTGATTTTCATTGTCCTTTTACATCGTGTTGGTTATTAAGTTGAATAGTTCTATTATATGTTCGAGTCATATGGTTAATAGTCTCTATGACTTAAGTCCTATGATTGGCTCTATATACAACACTACTATTGCTGGAAAAAGAAAGAAGTTATATAGTACTAATGAAGCTCTCTTATATTTTAGGCTATGTCATATTAATCTAAATAGGATTTAAAGATTGGTGAATGATGGACCTTTTGTATAGAAGAAAAGATGACAAATATGACTTTTAAGGCTAATGGACTAAGAACTAAAGAAGTTTTGGAATTGGTACACTCTAATGTTTGTGGTCCCATTAGTCTTCGGGCTAGAAGAGGATATGAGTACTTTATCATCTTCACAGATGATTACTTTAGATTTGGATGCATATACTTTGTCTCACAAATTGGAAGCTTTAGATAAACTCAAGAAGTTTTGGACGGAGATTTGAAATTAATTGGGTAAGAATATCAAGGCTCTTCGATCCGACTGAGGTGGCGAATATCCATCCCAAGAGTTTAAGGTCTACTTATCGAATAATGGGATATTGTATCAACTGAGTGCACCAAGGAATCTTCAACAGAATGGTGTCTCGAAAAGAAGAAATCGAACTATTTTAGATATGGTAAGATCAATGATGAGTTATTCCCCATTGCCTATTTTGGGAATATGCACTACAAAGTGCTATTTACATCTTGAATTTAATACCATCTAAGTTAGTTCCCAAGACACCTCTTGAATTATGGAATGGGCGCAAACCTAATTTTTACCACATTCGGATATGTGAGTGTCCAGCACATGTACTAAAGGGAAAGACAAATAAGATGGAATCAAGATCAGAGGTTTGTCTCTTTGTAGAATATCCAAAAGGAATAAGAGGTTACTACTTCTATAATCTTCTAAATAAGAAAGGTATTTGTTAGTACAAATGCAATCTTCTTAGAGGACAAGTTTCTTAAGCTCTTATTAGAGATGCATCTATAGGCATATATTGTGTAAGTGTTATGCCCTAGGTCCAATTAACTTTGGAACATAAACACTTTTAATATATATTATCAATGCGTATTTTTGGCAATATCTATTACTTAATCAAATTAATATTCTAATAAATTAAATAATAGAATCCGTAAATTCAAGTCTTAATGATTTGTTAATCACAAGGAGTTGTGATTGTGAGATACAAATTACATATGCTTGAATCTTAAATCGTCTGTGGTCGTATGTTAACGAGATACGGATATCGTTATTACGAATAGACATCATGTGTGACATTTCTCACTTATGAAGTAAGTAGCTGATCTTACAAGGTAAAGTGTGGTGACACTTGAATGAACATGTGAATATTTTGTAATAGAATAAAATATTGGAGACCCACTGGGAGATTCCACATAGATAACTATTTGAGTGTTAGTGGCTAATCCCTAATGTTCGGTAGTGAAATTGGTCCTTTGATTTGAGGTCATCATAATGCCTTATATGAAGACAGTCATACTTTGGTGGTGTTGGATATTGCTCTACCAATGATCGCTAATACAGTATCTTTCAGTATGTCAAGAATCATATGAATGTTGTTAATGATCAATAGATGATTCGTCACTCTTAGATAGTAAGAGATTATGATCTACATTTTATCCAGTTAAATTGATAATGAAATCATTGGATAATGTGAACTCATAAGTCGAAAAGAAGTTTTCCACTTACATTGACTTAATAGTGGGATAAAAGAAATTATCGATAAACGAGATTGACACATATCCATATATCGTAATTGATCGGATCATATTGACGAAAAAATTATAGCTTCATGGTAAATGAACAAATTTGGTTTTGTCACATCACGTGACATTTCCCGTCACATGTAGTATCCGACACATTGCTAGATGTCAATCTAGGACGAGGAATGTGAATTAATGATAAATTAAAAGGGTGTTTTAATTTATCGATTTTGATTGGATTAAAATAATGATTCATATCGTTAGATATCGTGATTGAGAACCTAATGGACCACACACAAAAGAGAACAAGAAGAATGCGATTCACCAATTAATTAGTTAGCAAGTATTAGATAATTAATTAATAGGGTGGTTTATTAATATGCTCGAATTAAGTAATTAATGGACTAAATTTAATTAATTTGATTAATTAAATATTGGACCGAGATAAGTTTAAGAGACAGGTTAATCCCGCTTGAGCTTATATTAATAGGCTGGTAGGGTTTCAAAATTGTATGAAATTATTCATTATTCTTGTTAGTACAAGAAAAGAAAACTATAGCCGTCATTCTTGTTTTCTATGTGGATCACCATTGGAAGTTGGACAATTGGACAGTTTGAATTACAAATCGTGATAGTTCGAGTTCGAGAATCAGCAAATGAGTTTGCAGAATTCATTAAAAGTATTATTTAAAACACAGTTTTTATCTAAACACAATACAAATTCTTGATGGGAATTAAAAATTATTTTATTTTTCGATGTGCATGAATAAGTAAATTCCCAACATGTTTTAGAAAGTACACCCCATACTTCCACTCTACAGTTTATATGTGTCTTGGCTCAATGAACTAAAATTACTATAGCTAAAACAAAAGAACTTTTTAACCTACAGAAGTATGCAAAATGATTTCTACAGTAATCTTTGTGTGAAAACGGGTACTCAATAATGAATAGTATTTTTGGATTGCCTCTATTAAGGTAGATGTAGATTTAGATAGATAGATGGCCCAAGTTATTTTTTGAAGTCCAATTTTCAACAATTGAAAGTTGGAGCATACGTTGCTCCGCCTTCAAAATTGTCGCATAACCTTTCCTTCCTTCAAAATGTTGGAAGAGTAAATTTAAAGTAAACTCTTGAAATATTTTTAAGGTGCAGTCTTTCAACAATTGGAAGTTAGAGCATACGTTGTTCCACCTTCATTTATCACATAATTCACAACCTTCCTTCCAAATGCTAGAAAGAGCGAATTTAAATTTCACTCTTGAAATATTTTTTAAAGTCCAATCTTTTAGCAATTTGAAGTTAATACCTTGCTCCACCTTCATATACCATTAATTCACGACTGTCTCGAATCAAAATTGACACGCAACCTTTCCTTCTTTCAAAATGCTATAAGAGTAAATTTAAAGTTAAATGTTGAAAATTTTAAATTATTATTATTGTAACATTAAATGTTTTTGTTTAGTAAAAACAACTTGCTTATAATCATTGTAAGTGATTTTATTTTTAACTTATATCTAGAATGCCCTATATAAAGTTGGCTAAATATACTTGTACAGAACTATTTCTTCTGTCATTTTGACAGAATACTCACATGGGAGTGGCCCCATGCGAGTAAAATATTATTATAAAAAAATGGGGCCCACCCCTATGTGTGTGTTCTGTGATTTTTACAGAATCTTCTTTCTGTAATTGTAGCACAGTTCAAATTTTAATCAATTTCTCAATACAAATGCAAAAAGTACTACCCCTAATTGCTTTTAGCTATAAACTAACAAAAACAAGCAAAGATGCAATTAGATTTTTAAAAAAAAATTGTTGAAAATTCAGTGTTGAAATCTTCGTTTTTTTTTTACAAAAAATCAAGGAGTAATATGATAGTGACTTCATTGTCATTGCACCCAGTAACATATTCAAAGTCACGATACACCAATGGGTATGGTTAGTTTCAAATCTCAAGAATTTAATGCTAACTAGTCAAGAAATGTTATTACAACTCAAAATTGGTGATTATCATCGATGCTAAAATTCTAATAGTTCGACCAACCCAGAACATAATAAAATCACATACTTTCGAACAAAAATATTATGTGATTCTTAATAATATAGATGTCAAAAACTAAGAATCTCATAGGTCGATTCAACTTCTAAGCAAGTAAAGCAATTTCTTAAAGATATAACACTTAATTTTTAAAAATTTATACCCTGAAAAACGTGAATACTTTCTTTCGTCACATGAAACCTTAGATTCTTTTCATGTATAAAAATGCGATGTGTATCCTATGAAGCCATCATTAAAATCAAAGGAGATGTGGTGAGTGTTGTGAGAGGATGAGATTGGCTGTTCAATCATCTATTGACGTGTGCCTCTTCTGTCATTGAGTCCATCATTGACTTGTTACTATAACAAGCCCGTAACCATAAAGACTCGACTTGTCCATACTAGGTGTGAACCTAGAAAAGTAAATACCAAGAAAATAAAATTATTTAATGACCGACAAAAAATGGAATAAGACGGAAAATATGAGTAAAAAAACAGGTGTAAATTTCAAGAAGGTAGGACCAATTAGTGTTAGGGACATGACACGTAGAATATGATTTAATAAAAGTTTTCCAAATGACTTTTAACGAGTTTTCTACCAGAGGACAGGACACACGTTATAGGACGAAAAGTCCATGTCCAAGAAACTGCCTGGAACTGCAGTTTTACTAGGAACTCACGAGGTACAATTTATTTAAATTTCTAATACATTGTATGAAGTACAAATAATTGACTAAATCATGGTAGATTGGGTAGGTAATGAATGTGAAATTGACTAAATAATTGTATTTAATTAGCAGTTGATTTTTGAAGGGCTCAAAAGAATTTCTAGATTTTCGACGATTGAGTGACTTCGTAGTCAAGAAAATGTGCGAGGAATCTTGTAAAAATGGAATTAAAAAAAATTGGGTTTTTCTTCGAGTCTAAAAAATTTTCCATATTCAAAGTTGAAAATTTGAAAACTCTAAAAAGGTTGATTTTCCAAAGGCATGTTTCGCTAAAATTATTTTAATATATAGTCCTTGTCCGAAAAAGTTTAAGAAGTTGTTAAATATTTGAGGTCAATCTATGTTGTTGTCTCGATAACACCTAGATCATCGAGATCATTGAACCAGATCATGGAAAACCCAAGTTAATTATTTTGAGTATAAATAAAACTTATTTTCAAAATAAGAAATCTTCTATGTCAATACATGTTTAAAAATAAAAAGCTACTGAGATAGAAAAAAAAAAATTTAAAAAAAAAAACATCGTTTTTTAGCTTAGCCAAATAAGCTCATAATCAGGTTCTGACACCTTCCAAACACTACCCAAGGAACCTGTGGGCCTCGAGATCAACAAGGATTTCTGGCCCAGTCAAGACATATGGGCCCAGCACACAGTGTGCGGTGGATTGTACCACACGTAACTACCTTCCACAGAGAGCCAAAGTATCCGAGAGGAGCGCGTGTCTATACTTGCGCTCCCAAATCATTACTCGTCCTCTCCACGTAGAAAAATCGCGTGGTGTCGGTGCACCCCGGATTTGCACCCTACAGAGGAAGTAAAAAACGAACGCCAACCGCTTCTCGGTTTGTAACTGACCCGATCGCCATTACTCAGAAAACAAAATCCACGGGAAGTTTTCACAACACGCCGGCGAAAGACAATAATCAACAATTAAAATCGGCGATTGATCACCGGATTAAAATTCAATTCCTACATGACATGAATATTTTCCTAAAATGAAACATTAATGGAGAAAACTGATTTACAGCACTCAATTAATAGAGAAAAATCCATTGTGCTCTGTGTGTGTGTGTGTGTTTGTTTGCATGTAGAAATTAAATGGAGAAGAAAGACAACTTACGATGATTCTCCTAGAAAACAACGTTGTGACAGTGCAGGACAATATCTTCAATCAGCTAGCTCAAATTCAGAGAGCAGATATATATAGAGAGAATATACGAAGAGAGAGAGAGAGAGAGAGAGAGAGAGAGAGGACAATATCTTCAATCAGCTAGCTCAAATTCAGAGAGCAGATATATATAGAGAGAATATACGAAGAGAGAGAGAGAGAGAGAGAGAGAGAGAGAGAGAGAGGAGAGAGAAGAGGAAGGAGGAGAAGAGGTGTACTGGTATTTATAAATGTGGACAAGGGTTTATGGCCTTAGGTTGGGGTAATTTTCTTTAACTAAGGTTGAAAAATACCATAATGTTT
>CAIGRB010025355.1:15127-31722 GCA_903798255.1 Fraxinus quadrangulata
TGTGTGTGTGTGTGTTTGTTTGCATGTAGAAATTAAATGGAGAAGAAAGACAACTTACGATGATTCTCCTAGAAAACAACGTTGTGACAGTGCAGGACAATATCTTCAATCAGCTAGCTCAAATTCAGAGAGCAGATATATATATATATATAGAGAGAGAGAGAGAGAGAGAGAGGACAATATCTTCAAACAGCTAGCTCAAATTCAGAGAGCAGATATATATAGAGAGAATATACGAAGAGAGAGAGAGAGAGAGAGAGAGAGAGAGAGAGAGAGAGAGTAGAGAGAAGAGGAAGGAGGTGAAGAGGTGTACTGGTATTTATAAATGTGGACAAGGGTTTATGGCCTTAGGTTGGGGTAATTTTCTTTAACTAAGGTTGAAAAATACCATAATGTTTTTGTCTGTCATAAGCAATAAATTAATTAAAAAATTAGTCTTACTTTCCTTGATTATTGACAAATATAATTAAAAAATGGATTTTATTAGAAGAACAAGACTTAAAGCATGTTTGGCTAAGCGTTTATAAAGAATCTCACTGTCTCCTTGGAAAGACTTAATTCGCATGCGACTACTCAGCCGTTCCAATTCTTCTCCACTCAACAAAAACACAATTAAGGAACCATTCCAAGTCAATCGCTCTTCAATGAAATCTTGGTAGACACATAAACACTTGCACGTAAACAATAGAATGATTCAAGAGGCAATTTCAAAACATAAAATCAGGAAAAAGGTCGACGCATGTCCATGACAAAGAGGTGTAAAATATAGGTAGTCAGGCACCTTGTAAAATAATGACATAGCTTCAACTACACATTTGGTATGCAGTACCATATGTAGCAAGAAAACATTATATTAAATAAGATTTTAGGGTCCGTTTGATTACAAATGTGAAAAATGGGTAGAAAGAAAATGTTTTATAGGGAATTGATTTGTCTAGAAATTATTTTACTGAGAATTGTAATTAATTGTGTTTGTTTGGTATTCGTTTGGCTTCGTTTTTTATTAAAATTGTCCATTAAAGTGATAATTTTTTCTACAATTTGATCTAGAATTTATTTCAATTGCCCAAAAAAAATTATTACCACAACAAATGCCATTCTTTTGACATTATTTTGTATGACAATTGTCAATAAAAGTGATAAATTTTTTTACCATTGCGTCTAGAATTTTTTCCAATTGTCAATAAAAAAAAAAAAAAAAAAACCTGAAAAATATTTACCAACCAAAACATCAAGAAATTGTTTTCCTCAAAAAAAGGTGGAAAATTTGGAAAGTTGAAAAATATTTTTTCGGGAAAATTTTTCTCATCAAACACTAAACAAATTGGAAAATATAGTGTATCAAAGTAGCCTTAGCTTCTTTTTCCAGTTCAATCATTGAGCCGAACACCCTTTTAACGTTACTATCTTACCACGAATAGGAGGTATATTTTACAATTTAAAATTAATAAAAAGCAAAAAGTGTAATCATGAATTGGAGGTATATTTTACAATTTACACCAACTTTTGGGTTAACTTTTAACTAGAGGTACTATACCCCTTCCCTTTGGGTTTATCTAGAGTTACTTTTTAACTTTACATCAGAGAAATTATCATTTTTCAATATAAAAAGACAGCTACTTTTAAATTTTCAACATAGTTCCTTGCAGTGACAATTTTTCATTGATCCCTATAGAGTTCAAATTTTGATTACATGGATACAGTCAATAAACTTCAATGAATTGGATACAATTAGTATTTACTCTCACCATGCACATTCTACCATATTTTGCAATACTGAAAAGGTTTTTTTTATATAAAAAAAAGGGGGTAGACACATTCGACAACAAAGTTTTCGTTTTTGCTATTTTGTAGATGTAAGGTGAGGAAACTCGTGCATGAGTTTTGTTCGTGAAACTTCAATAAATCATAGGCATTGAACTATCAATGCATAGATGATGATAAGTCTTGTACATGTTGCTACTGTGTCCATTGACAATCCTCAGCAAGAAACTGAAGCAATGCTGATATACTGACTTATCGCATGACAGTAATAAGAGAGCAATGTTGGGTGTGGCCACTTAATGCAGATAGCAGTAATAGAATCGAACTTCTATCCAATGAAATACTGATCAAGTCCATTTTATGGATACACCACCAAGCTTCTTTAGATTGAAAACTGATCGACTAATTGAGACGGGAGGACAATAAGAGAGGTTTCCGTTCTCCTTTTGCTTTGTTATACTTGCTGCTTAAAATGGTGACGAGAGTAGAGACCGCTTCAGTAATATGCTTCCCTTTGTTCAACATCACACAACTTAATCTGCAAAACGAGAAGAATATAACTACAAGTCTACAACATAGAATTTTCATCGTCATCTTCACAGCATATAAATTAGTTCTTTACACCATTCTGTCATCAGTTTTTAGCAGGATAATTTTTCTATAATGCAGAACTGTAGAAAATGACGCTTTCTATTGTCCTTTTGTCATTGTTGCTTCTTGAACATTTAAGTCATTGACAGTCTGCTTGCAGGCATTCACACTTACGGGTGTAACTGCAAATCTCACACGTATCTGACAAAGTTTGCTCTCATCAAAACTAAAACTAGAACTTGTGAGGCCCTAAACTTCTCTGCCCCACACATGAATATAATTATTTTTCTTCACCATAAAATTCTTTCTTTTATTATTTATTCTCTTTGAGTTTATTCGGCGCCAATTCAATCACAAAATCAGCAGGTATAGAGTAGAAATTATCAGATGAAATCAAGATTTATGTTACTGTTTACCTCCTTCCATTAGCTGCATCGGTAATTTCAGCTCTGGTGGGCACTCCAGACTTAACAAGTGACTCCAGAACCTGTGTTGCCCAAATGACGGGTACATGGGCAGCATTGCAGATTGAAATAATTTCTTCCTGTATATCTGCAAGCTTTTCCCAACCGCATTCCACTGCGAGATCTCCTCTAGCAATCATGACGCCCAACGGGTTTGGAGATTTCATTGCCTCCAACAGCAAGAGTGGCAAATTCTCAAATCCATCTCTTGTCTCGATCTTTAAAATAACCCCCAAATTCAATTTTTTTCTCTTTGCAAGTTCTTGGCGCAACACGACAATATCATGAATATCTCGGACAAATGAAATACCCACCATGTCAGCTTGTCCAACTACAAAGTCAAGATCCATAAGATCCTTTGAAGTAAGACCTTCATATCTAATGTGACTCTCAGGGATGTTTATGGATTTTTCAGAGCCTAGCTTAGTACCTCTTGGACCAGCATGAGTGATTGAAACAATAACTTCTGAAATGCTAGTTCCTTTTGTAACCCCCCATATCTTCCCATCATCAAAAGCGATAGGGTCTCCTGGTTTGACCGAATCAAATAGATAACCGGATGAGCAGGTTATCCTATGGGCACCAACTGATGAAGAAGTTGATTCATCCAGTTCATCTGAACTATCTCGAGATAGTATCAGCAAGTCACCCACTCTCAGCCTAACAAATTGCTCTGCAGGGGGAACATCTATCACAAATCCAACTGAAGATTTTCTTCGCTTCTCCTTCGTACGAAGTACAGTACCAGACTCAACATACGCAGTCTTCCTACACTCGGCAATGAATCCAACCCCAGAAAATATAGGATACTTGCTCAAAATCCTAAGTTCCCTCTGCTTTCCACGTGTGTCACAAAATCTCAGAGAGTCATCTACCTCTAGTTTACTTAGAAATTCTTGGCCATCCACATGCAAAATTACATCAGGAGATACATGAGGTGGTGGTGGACCTGCTCCTTGGGGAGAAAGCCAAACTTTGGCTGGACATATCACACTTCCAACGGCATTCTTCTTGGGGGATATTTTCAGTACACATGGACCCGCATTAAGTTTGCCAGTACGAAGCTTTGGTCCAGCTAAGTCCATGAGCACCCGACATGGCTTCTCAAGAATTTGAGAACTTTTCTTCACCCTTCTTATTATCTCATTCCAAATATCAAGATTACCATGTGCACAGTTGATGCGAAAAATGGTGGCCCCTGCTTCAATGAGACCAGCTACATGAGTATCATTGTCAACTACCTCTTGGCCAACTGTTACCATGATATGAGTGCCTCTCTGCCCTTGAAGTGTACCCAGTAGTAGATTCCTATTAGATGATGCCCTTTTCATCATTGCAGTTATTGCCAAGTCCCCCTTTGTTCGATTTTGTGAGCTTCTGAAAATGGGAAGCACTTCACCAGAACTTTTATAGCCATGGAGGGAATCTGATTTTGAGTTATTCAGCATTTGGATACACGCAGAAAGACTTGAAAGAACATATGGATTTATAGTCTCCAAATTCAAAAGTCCTAGTGAAGAAAGCTCTTCTTTAATCGGTTCTATATCTAGGCTTTTTAAAGCCAGATAGTGTATTAGGTTTGTTGCGCTCACCAAGTAATTTCTGCAATATAAAAAACTGTGTTATTTATCTTTTGTACTTGGAAATCTAGTAAGAAAGGAAGATGCCAAGAAAGGTCATAGTCAACTTTCTTCTTACTCCCAAAAAGACAGTAGTTTACCCATGACACATTTTGAGTCTTGAAGAATTCCATTGTTCCATTGCCAGAACATGCAACTGAACAGCCTTCAGCTTATCAAGGAGGCTCTCCTGGTTTCCCTGGCTCATAAATGTTTGTTGGAAATCAGTGTCCGACTGCAATTGGGGGGTAATACCTGGGACTTGAGAATTCTCATCATCCAGAGGATAAATAACCACTGAATCATCAGCCAAATGATGTGAAACGCATCTTTCAGAATCATCTTGCTCATTTGGAATGGCACAGACAATAGTTCTCAGAGTGAAGTTTCCTCTTATGCTTCCAAATAGAAATATGTGATTTCTAGAGGCTGATTTTTTAGCATGGAGCTTAGAAGGAAGTGTGAAATTCTGATAAAATTTGGGAGATTTAAAATCAGACGAAACAGTTGCTTGAATGCCCTGCACAAAAGAAATGGTGACAGTCAAACTTCAAATAAAGGGAGGACAGCCAAAAGCAGTTTGGAGGACCAGAAGGCCCATCAATGGCCAATGTCTTAAAGCAATAAATAAAATCTTGAAAAGGTGGTTTGCTTAACATCTGAAGAGGATTCTTCAGGTTTCAGATTGTTAGAATAGTAGTTATATCATTTACCCCTCACGATGTACCACATATAGAAAAGCACTAGTAACACTTCATATATATCTGATCATATATGGATTATCTATATGTATTATAATAAATAAAAGGAGGGTTTTCAATGCGAGATTTAAAAACATCTCTCTCTGTGGCACCAGTACTAAGTACGCTATGGTTCGGGACTTTAGGAGTACACAGCAGTAAATTTAGACATTAGACACTGGCAAAGCACCTTCAATTTCTCATACTAGAAAGTGAGTGAATAAATTATATTTTATCAAAATTAGGTAGGTTTATAATCATTACAACACTAGAAAAGCATGAAAACTTTATAAAACATATCATTCGTTTTATACACCATAACCCAGAACTGTCAATGCTAAGTTCACAGTTCACTATTAGTCTATTATAAACACTAGGAAAGAGAACAATGTTTTTCACAAATATTTCTATGACCTTGCTCCATGGATAACCAGATCAAACGAGAAAGCCTACTCACATAATTCAGAAGCATGGTCTGGTTAGTGATTGAGCAAACCGAAACAGCACTAATCATCATCTACAGTTCAATACTCGGGGGGAAAAATAACCAGATGATTAAACCTAACCTGCAAAAACTCACCCCAAAATCAATTTAACTGAATATTCAGAACAAACAACAATAACTCCAAGAAGCCATACATTAATCCTTTGTCAACATCACAACAATAAGTTCCCAAAACTGAACCACCACAAACTTTAAAGCTCTTGCTGCTAAAATCCAAAAGAAAATATTCGAAGAAATTACTGTTGGAATGCGAAAAAATATTACCTAGAAATTAAAAAAACTTCTTTAATTCAATAAATAAGATCATTTATATGTTCACGTATATGTTATATAAAGATTAAATGACTCAAACTTTTACCTAAATTCGATGATTAATTCTTAAATTGATTCTAAATCAAGAACTTTCAATTTTTTTGATCACGAGCTTGTAGCCTTTAATTTAAAGAACTTGATACTCCAAACCTACAAGTCTTATATGGTATTATTCAAAGTCGAGACTACACCAGTAGGTGAACAACTTCTTTTAATTAAATTAAGAAACTAATTAAGAAAATTTTAGCATCACAGAGAGAGAGAGAGAGAGAGAGAGAGAGAGGACCTTTATACGGCTGAAAGAGGTGGCGAACCAGAAACGGCGAGGAAAACGGAAAGCCCTAGAACATAAACAGGAAGCTCGATAATTCTATTCAAGAATCTGCTTTATCTACATAATAATACATATATACAGACAAATTATATATACCATTTATATTTTTTTTTATGTGTATATATGAATCGAGAAAGAGAGCTGTTGAGGTGATTGGAGTGTGGAGGGCGTGTGTCCAGATTCAGTATGTGAAGAAATGGAATCTTCAATCTATGGAACCCACCAATGCGACTTNAAAGCACCTTCAATTTCTCATACTAGAAAGTGAGTGAATAAATTATATTTTATCAAAATTAGGTAGGTTTATAATCATTACAACACTAGAAAAGCATGAAAACTTTATAAAACATATCATTCGTTTTATACACCATAACCCAGAACTGTCAATGCTAAGTTCACAGTTCACTATTAGTCTATTATAAACACTAGGAAAGAGAACAATGTTTTTCACAAATATTTCTATGACCTTGCTCCATGGATAACCAGATCAAACGAGAAAGCCTACTCACATAATTCAGAAGCATGGTCTGGTTAGTGATTGAGCAAACCGAAACAGCACTAATCATCATCTACAGTTCAATACTCGGGGGGAAAAATAACCAGATGATTAAACCTAACCTGCAAAAACTCACCCCAAAATCAATTTAACTGAATATTCAGAACAAACAACAATAACTCCAAGAAGCCATACATTAATCCTTTGTCAACATCACAACAATAAGTTCCCAAAACTGAACCACCACAAACTTTAAAGCTCTTGCTGCTAAAATCCAAAAGAAAATATTCGAAGAAATTACTGTTGGAATGCGAAAAAATATTACCTAGAAATTAAAAAAACTTCTTTAATTCAATAAATAAGATCATTTATATGTTCACGTATATGTTATATAAAGATTAAATGACTCAAACTTTTACCTAAATTCGATGATTAATTCTTAAATTGATTCTAAATCAAGAACTTTCAATTTTTTTGATCACGAGCTTGTAGCCTTTAATTTAAAGAACTTGATACTCCAAACCTACAAGTCTTATATGGTATTATTCAAAGTCGAGACTACACCAGTAGGTGAACAACTTCTTTTAATTAAATTAAGAAACTAATTAAGAAAATTTTAGCATCACAGAGAGAGAGAGAGAGAGAGAGAGAGAGAGGACCTTTATACGGCTGAAAGAGGTGGCGAACCAGAAACGGCGAGGAAAACGGAAAGCCCTAGAACATAAACAGGAAGCTCGATAATTCTATTCAAGAATCTGCTTTATCTACATAATAATACATATATACAGACAAATTATATATACCATTTATATTTTTTTTTATGTGTATATATGAATCGAGAAAGAGAGCTGTTGAGGTGATTGGAGTGTGGAGGGCGTGTGTCCAGATTCAGTATGTGAAGAAATGGAATCTTCAATCTATGGAACCCACCAATGCGACTTGTGGATGGCTGGAAAACTCGCTTATTTTTGGCAGAAGTGAAATAGTTCTAAAATTTTGCCTAAATTATGTTTTCATCCAAACCTTTTCATTTTTAGAGCAAATGGTCCTTTTCGACAAAAGCATGCAATGCAATTGTCTTTATTTTATTTTATTTTATTTTAATGAGCAATTTTGTCAAATGACTTTCTCCACTAACAAATCCAAAAAAAAAAAAAAATTAATAGAAAATTTTAAACAATCATAAAAATTGAAAAGCTCGTCTTCTTCCACCCGCCCCCAACACACTGTATTAGAGCACTATAAAGCTGGAACCACTGCCACCACTGAACCTCAAAAGCTCTAGCGTGGAAAATCAAGAAAATTGTTTTTGTCTTGTATAAGCGAGGGAAAGACTATATATTATCTCAAGTGACATTTGTATCCTCGAAGTACCGTGGATGAAATGATGAAATCTACAAATTGCATTGTCGTCGTTACAAATATATAGCTAAAATTTTGCAAATAATAAGGTTCAAATCCTCCTCAAAAGTAGACTTTACAACCCCAATTTCATCTTCTCCATTGTATGCACTTCTCCTTGCTCCAATTACATATTCATTATCATTTCATATTATTGATTCCCAAGAAATTAATTAAAAATATTCTTCTTTTCATATGCTAGACTAGAAAGAAAACCTATTACTTATTTGCAGAAAAATTATGACAAGATTCAACTTTTCTACTCATTCACAACATCATATTTGAATCAAAAGTTCTTTTGATATAATTCTATCTGCTTTTGGATCCTAGAGTCTGTGAAAAAGTTGCGATGTGCTCATCTTACATTCTTAGCTTTATTACACAATTTTAAAATTATTAATTTTATTATTTATCTTGTTTTATAAGCGAAGAAATAGAATTTGTATTGCAAAATCAAGTGCTTTTATCTTTATCTGAAATATGAAATGCAGTGACTTTTGTATTGCAATATGCATGCTCATTCTTTAATGCTTTGGCATTTAAGTCCTCAATCATTTCATTTGCTCCACAACCCCCAATTTATTGACTAAATAGGTTGGGGATTAATGCTACAATTTTCCCTACGTTTATATTTCATAAAATTTCTAGAAGATTCACAAACTTAGGACTCGTTTGACATTACTTTTGAAACTTTTGGAGAAAGTTACCTTAATTTTTAATTGAAAACTAATTTTGAAAAGCACTTCATATTCCAGAAGTGCTTTTAGAGAAAGTCATAATGAACTAACTTCCTCTAAAAGCTCTTTCAATTACTAGAAGAATTTTTGTAAAATTCCAAACAGGCCCAAAAACAGCTTTTGAATCACAATAACTCTTTTTGATTTTCAAAAGTCATGTCAACGGGTTCTTCATTTCATTATTTTTGCTTCTCTTCCCCATCAAAGAACATGAGCACATGTTGTCAAGTAGAAGATTCACTTCAAACACAATAAAGCAACATTTTTGCATTAAAACAGTACCAATGTTACCTTAAAAAAAAACCACTTCAATTGAGATGCAAAAAACCTCGCATACACAAAAATTACTACGTGATGAAACCAAAAGCCAGAACTTGAAAATTAATAACATTTCAATCGGACAATTGCTCTGATAAATCTTTTTTATAGTAAAAGCACCTAACCACAACAATTATTAAGTCATCAATCACGAGTTTTATGAGAAAGTCAATTACATCCTTGTATTTGTTACGCTCTTTTGGCACCTTGACTACCAACCAATCCACAAGTGCGCATATATTCCCGAATACAAGAAAAAGGCATAAGGAATGCCATAAAACAAGAATCATACATGGATTTCTTGTGAACCTGAGAACTCACGAAGAGCTTTCACCTCCCTCTTGACAAAAGATGGCAAGCAAAAGGCAGCTTTGTGAATCTGTGGAGCACACACAAATTGTCAGTGTATTGCTTGAGAAACCTGTAATCCCATAACAAGAAGTTGATAAACATATTCCATAGTAATCATTTTTTGTGCCTAAGCTTGATCAAGTGGTTTCAATACGTATAAAAAAGACCACTTGATGTACAGATTAAGACAAGTGACGACACTATTAGTAACGGAGAACTTACACGACATAGGCCTTGCTTACGCAATATCTATTGAACATAAAGATCGAGAAAAAGTAGGCAATTTCATATATAAACATTTTATTATTGGTCTAGTCATTAGCCTCAAGGACGACTTTTAAATGACAACCATGAGGAATAGCAAAATTTAAAGGTCACACTGGCAACATTCAAAACAGAAGAGAAGATACCTCAGAGTTGTAAAACCTGAGTTCCCTTATATGCTGGAGCGCACCCTCAATCTTCTCAATTGGATTTATAGGGTGCTTGAAATCAACTGGTGGTCCCTCTGTGGAGCACAACAGAAATCCTATAACGCCACTGTTGGTATCAGACACAGAAACTACATGAGAACATAGTAATGGCCGGTTGCCAAGGATACCAATTAAGTGATAGTATGTTGTATGAAGCATATGCAAACATCAAATGTCAGCAAATAAACTATTAATTTATAGTCAAACTAATGAAGAATGCCCAAAATAACTTCATAAAAAGGGATACCTTTATAAAATATATAGGCGATTTGCATTAAGAAAACTTAGAAAAGTTATTTATATGGTCAGTCAAGTTATACCTTGGATATGTAGGAACACTAGTCCATGCATAATGTACAGAACCCTTGAATGTTTCACGGCAAATCGAAATCATATCTTGAATCAGATGAGTGTGGAGCCACATACTCTCTGCCATATTACATAGAACACCACCAGGCCTTAACGCTCTTGCAAGGGTCTCAAAAAATGGTTTCTCCACAAGCTCCTGAGCAGGACCTGTACAGAAACAAATTCAAATCAACATTAGCTTGATATTATTATGGACCTTAGACGTACAAATGGGAACATAAAGGAAAAGCATATTGTCAAAGACAAATATTTTTTGAAGTATAATACTAAACAGAAATTAATATGTTCTAGAGAATTTAAAGGTATTTCAAACCCATCTAGATGTATGTGAACAATTGGGAGCACCAGGTAAATGTTTGTACGGCCCAAAAAGAAAAAAGGTTCACAACAAAAATAAAAAAAGCCAAGAAATATGGTGCTGCCCCAAATACATACCCACAGGATCGGATGAATCAACAATAATTGCATCATACTTCCCTTCAGGCACATGCCTTAGAAATTCGACAGCTGTCAAAGTCATGAAAGAGAATAATCAGAACACGAGAATAGTACTTGAGAATGAATGGAAATAAAGATCACTTTTTTTGTAGAGCATGACAGCCTCTTTCCTCCACGTTCTATTATACTGCAGAATACCATGAACCTATTGCTTTCAGTTCCCCATTAAATTTGCAGAACACCTTACCATCACCCTTTTTAATTCATAATGACACGAGCTAAGTTGAAGGGTTTAGGCATACCATCACCAACATGTAGTCGCACACGAGGGTCCTCAAAGCCAATAGCTAGCTCGGGAAAATACTTCTTGCTAACCTACAATGCAGAAAACAATGGATTGAAAACCACAAGAGTGTAACGAGGAAAGAGTCTTTGTTGAATACTTGTAACACAAATTTCAACCACTCACATCTATAACCATTTTATCTATCTCGCAAATATCAATCAGCTCCACAGAGCTGTGACGGGCAATTTCCCGAAGAACTCCACCGTCACCTCCACCGACAACCAGAACCTGTAACTCATGGAAGGGGCATAGAGATGAAGTGTATTATAAATAAGGAAAACAAAAACAAAGTATAGAGATGGAGTGTGTTATAAATAACGAAAAAAAAAACCATTGTATTCCTGCAGGTGATGCAAAATCATTTATTTATATTTTTATTGTGGTCATCTGTATACTAATGTTTCATTATTATATGCAATAGAAAAAGTTCAAACAGTATCTCTAGAATGCACTCAGAGATCCTCCCCAAGTGTACTACATAGACGGGGAAAATGCATCTAAGAAACAGGAATCCTTTCCTTAGTATCATCTTTTTCCCCCAAGGAACATAACTACAAGCTTGAACAATCTATTTGCTACAAATAAGATGGATATGTTTCACGAAATAGCAGAAGAATTGAGCAATCTACTACAAAAGAATGAAATTGAGCATTTTCATAGTAGACTGATGTAATATCCCAGTACCTTCAGAAATGATTGAAGGGCCAAAGGTAGAAAATTATTTACTAATATATCGACCCAGAAAAAAATTAAAGCAAAGAACAAAATATTTGCATACTTTCTTTTCTGAACATGGTTATAAATTTTTAGACTGAAATAATATTAATTCAGTATAATGACCAAGAATCCAACCTATGTGGAAAAATATAAGAGACCAACAGTTGTTCCTCTGTCGCCTAAAGCAAGTGAAAAATGAGAATAATAGGAACTCCATAAAAATACATTTGTCGCAATAAACAGAAATCAGAATTTACATTTTTTGGGGATTCAATGGAACAAAGGGGGAGATGGGTTATCATTTCCTGATAGGCGCATTCATCTGTCTCAGTCAACTGAACAATGCCATCTAGAACAAGCACTTTTCCATATGCCGAGGACTGCGAGAGTAAGAAAACACAATGTATAAATGCACATGTCAAGACTTGAAATGACGAGGAACAGTGACAGAAGCACAAATGTAGTATTAAAATTTACAGTAGCGGATGCACAACCTCGAAAACCATAACCTCCTGGTACTCTGACTTTTCCTTAAACAGAATCTTTTCTACTTTCAGGGAGTGTGCTTCTCCTATAAGCAGAAACACCAGGGTTAACTAAAGATAGCTCATAGCTGCATAGTAACAAGTATAAACAAGAACATAAAATCTTATGGTTTACGAAGGAGCAGGATTCATATTCCTTCTTCCTCTAATCAAGAGCTAACCTCAAGTTCTAAAGAAATTATGAACAAATCTTTTTCCTCTCAAAGGGCATCATAACTAATTTACAATCACTAATGTAAGAATTATGGCATCTGAACAACACTCACTATTAAGATTTACAGTTAAATATTTCCGGTGGAATTATTCCAACAATTTTCCGGAGGTTATTGCATCCAATTCCTTCATGAGTAGCGTCATTAATATTTCTCAAAATCTAATTAACAAGACTATACACTAAAGTCAAATAGTCTTTCATTACTTCTGAACATACTAGGAACGAAGTAGCATCATCATCTAAAATTAAACTACAGAAGTAAATCAACTTGACCGATTCGCAGAATAACAGCAGAAGATGTAGACATGCCTCCCAATTATTTGGAAAAAAGAAAAAAGAAATAAATAACACGAACACATTTTGTCCCTTGATAAAGGTTTTAGTAAAATGGAGATAAGCAGGAAAAGAAAAGGTTGAGTGCGCTAATATATTAGACAGAGTTGAGATAGAAAGTTTAAGGTGCTGATTGGATAAAGCAATGCAAGATAATAATTTTAAGTATAACGACTTATCCCTAGGCCGAATGGTAAGAGAGAATAAAGGCAACGACACCTGGCCACATTGGGTTGTTGAAATACAATTCTTTCTGAGCTTTACCTGCAGGAAAAGAATTCAGCAAAATGACTAAAACGTAGATGGTAGGATAGAACATATAAAATCAAGGAGTTCTACAAACAAAAATAAATATATGATAATACCAGAGGATGACTGAAGTTCAGAGAACCATCCGGAAACAACCGTGGAATGGCATCTGGCTTCAAGCTCAGGGTCTGACACATTAGCTTTCAAACAACAAGAGGGGATAACCATGGCCTTGTTCGAACAATTGGTGTCACTCTCCCTCCCATCCATAGCCCTCTGACATTCCAAGCCTCCTTCTGCGCCGCCCTCCATATAATATAATTTTCTCCTCTAGATCCAGTCTCTGATCACAAAAAATATACCCCAAACAGAGATCAATACGTAAACAACATCAAAATCAACAGAACATCATTCAGGATAATTAATGAAACAAAGTCTAAAATTCCACAAATAGAAAAAGCAATGGGAATAACGGAAGAAATTCTATATCATTTTGACATTCTTTGTTGCTAAAATATGACAAGGAGTCTAATAGAGTATCCAAAACAAATTTTTACAAGTACATAAGTTAAACCAAGTTGCATGCATAAGAAAGGTTCTTGGCTAATATTATAGTGGGCACATAAAACGATAATAAAGATAATAATCAAAGAAAATTTTACAATACACAAGTTAATCCAAAACAAAGTTTTACAAGTACACAAGTCAAACCAAGTTGAATGCACAAGAAAGGTTCTTGGCTAATTAATTGTGGGTACCTAAAATAATAACAAAGATAATAATCAAAGAAAGAGAAGGAATTTTTAAAGGCATCTAACTGAACATAGGAAATAATTTCAAAATCTGGTCGAGATACAGACAATAAGATATTAGCCAAAAATAGCACCAGAATCCTCGAGCTTTATTGTTCAAAAGGGAAGTACAATCAATCTCAACAAATTGAGAATTTTTTAATTTTAAAATTCAAAGGCTACGTTGTCTTCACGCCAACTAAAAGTCCTACATAAAAAAATATTCATTAATATAAAAAGAAGATCTTTATTCTAGAATGTGGAAAAAAATATTTTCTCGATTCCCATTAAATATAGAAAAAATTCATGAAAAGGAAACAAAATAAAAGTACAATTACAACTATGATAAATTTGAATAACTCCAAGAAAAATAAAATCAAATATGAATATTTCCATGATTCGGTTGAATGATACTCCACATAGAGCGATATAAATCACAAATTAATAAGTCGCATAATATTTAGCATTAATACTTCCTCCCCGCCAAACAGGATACTAGGGTTTAACAAAAAGGGAAAATTTCCAATTTCCAAATACAATATTCCAAGTTTTTCAATACCTTTACTTCTCTTCGCCACAAAAGAACAAAAAATAAACAAAAATTTAAAATTAAAAACTGTAAAGCACACAAAGATTACATAAAAATGCATGCAGATAAAGAAAAAATACATAACAATATGAAGAAATTATAATCGTACCTGAAAATTTCTTTAAAAAATTGTAGGTAAATCAGCGCAACGAAAAATCGAGTATGATTATTGCACAAAATTGCAAGAGATAAAAAATGGCTGCGATTTATCAGTCTTTTCTTGTCTCCTCCCTGCTTCACTCTCTGTACTTATAGGAGGAAGAAATGGCGTCAGACTCAAGAGGAGGAGAATATATAGAAACTTACAGATAATTAATTATTTTACCAAACAAAAACGCTTAAGCGAAGCGAGACCATCAGTTATGGGCCCACCGCCCACAGGGTTTCGCTTTCCCTTTTTTTTTTTAATTTTTTTTTTCCACTTTGAATGGTTGATAATTTGTACCCTGTTTGGTGCATATTTTTTCTCCCAAGTATGCTTTTTTTTTTTTTTTTATGTGATGGGAATATGTGGTTGAAAAAGAAGGAAAAATTATTGATGTGATGAAAAATATTATTTTATTGAAAAATATGTGATTGAAAATTAGTAGAAAAATAAAAATAAAAAAATAATGTGACTCAAACAAGGTTTGATATATCAATGCATTTGATAATATTTGTACGAAGTCGGTGAATTATGTTTGATATGTTTGGTTCATTGTGACAAGACATGAGCTATTGTGCTCGAACATGGATTCACAATTATTATCTGTACATTTTATAAGATTCATAACTTATAAGTATTTAATCCTTGTTTTATGAGGATTAAATTAATTTTTTAGTAGATTTTGATAAAAATAAATGAAATGTATTATTAAAAAGTTGTGAAATCCATCAAAATATGATTAAAATTAATTATTGACTTTAATTTTAATCGTTACTAAATGGGGACTTGAATTCTAATTTAATCACTTTTCGATCTATACGAAAGCGATAACTTGTCAACTCTTTGAGTTGGTAAGTTGACACATTGCATTGGCATAAAGTCAAGTGAATCAAGTCTTCATTTTGACACGTTATTTTAGAGCATAGCATATATCATTCGTGATAAATACACATTTGTCCAATCGAAAATTGTTTTAGAGCTTAACAAATATATTATTTGTGAAAAAAAAAAATATTTATTTATTGTAGTTACTCATAAATAAAAGTATTTCAATTAAAAGTTGCTCCACATGACTATACTAAAAGTTACTTTGATTTCCACAACTCATATTTTAATAAATTTTAGAAAATTATATAATTTAAAAGTATCATTGGCTTTTAAAAGATTCCATTCAAATTTAAGTCCCCTATAAAAACTATAAATATCAGGCTCTNTACGAGTAATATTATTTATCATCATAATAATAGAATGTTGATGATATGATAATCTATTATTTTTCACATTTTTTATCTCTCCTCCTCCTCCTCTCTCGTAAAAATTACCTCTCAATCACATTGTTCTACACAAATATCGGATCATCGATATTCTATCATTATAATAATAAATAAAATTATGAGTCATACTACATGTACGTTTACGTGTACATTGGTCCACTGCCCCCCTCACAATTTGGGGAGCAGAAGAAAATTTTATTTGGACGTGGACCCATCTCCTCGTGTGAGAGGAGTGTAAACCAACGGATAAACAGACGGCTACAAATAGAAAAATCCTAAAATTATTCATTACATTAATATGTACTCAAGCATCTCCTTTAGGGATGGCAATTTACCCCACCCCACCCCGCCCCGAATGGGGCAAAAAAAAACCCTCTCCAACGGGGTGGCGGGGCATGGGGCGTCGCCCAGCCACGGGTTGCGGGGTGGGGCGGGGAGGAGATGCCCCACCTCGAACCCGCCCCGTGCAAAAGAAAAAAA
>CAIGRB010025360.1:5444-27741 GCA_903798255.1 Fraxinus quadrangulata
CACTTAAAACTTTACTATTTGCTATCTATTGAAGTGTTATCCTCACTCTCTAATACTTAACTTGATTATATCATTTGTTAAGAGAGTTCTTTCAATTTGTAAAATTATCATTTCTATTTTGGTGGTTTCGAGAGCCTTGTTAAAACTCAATTGTTGTTAAAAATATGTGCTCCTTATTGTAAGTCACCTAAGGATAAGTGTTCTTTGTTGTAAGTCACTTAAGGATAGGTACTCCTTGTTGTAAGTCACCTATGGATAAGAGCTCTTTCTTGTAAGTCACTTAAGGATAAGTGGTCATTATTGTAAGTCACTTAAGGATTGGTACTCCTTGTTTGTAAGTTACCATTTTAGTGTAATTGGCCTTGCTCGTGACTGAGTGCTTGGTAACGGGAGCGTAGATCATTACATTGGATCGAACCCCATTAAATTCGTTTGTTATATTTACTTCATTGTACTTTACTTTACATTACCATTTATATAGTGCTATATTTATACTTGAATTAAGTTATCGAAATTGCATTGTTATCTCTTTTATTACACTTTGTATTTGTTTATTGTGTATTGAATAGTTTTGAGACTAATTGTTAAAAACGTTTCAAAAACCAATTCACTCCCCCCCTTTGGTTAGTTATTCTTAGGTTAACACCAAGTCTAAGCATGATTATTTATATAATTCATGGAGTTCAAGCATTGCGTAGTTCTTCAAAAGGAAATATGTTCTGACTTTTGCAGGGCCTTCTGCCAGTGTTGTCCGAAGTGGTTTACTTGGTAGAGAATATGGTATTTTCTGATGTACCTTGACCTAAACCACATTCGTAGAGGTTCTGTATTTTGTATCCGAGGTAGGTCAATATAACCGAAGTTCATTTACTGATTCGAAGTGTCTTCATTCGTTTCGAAGGTTGATAGGGTCGGATGCTGACAAATAGCCTAAGATTGATAATTACGAGTTGTAAGTAATTGGTTGAAGGCTTGAGAATTCTGAAAAATAATAAGGCAAAGATTCATGCCAAAGCAGAAAAGTTCCTTGTGAAATTTAAGCCATTTTTATGGGCAGAAAATCTTGACCCTAGCCATTGGATCTCGATTCTGGTCATCCGGCCATTCATTCTGAGGTTTCAATCTGAACCACCCATAACACCTGGCGCTTTATCTTCAAGGGTCTGATCCAAACGTGGCTCGCACGCGCCCTCATGCGTCTAAAACTCATTGAGGAACGTGGGTGACAGCCATCATTGCACATTAAATGCGGTGGCTGTTGCATGTGTTGAAAGTTGTACCAAAATAATTTCCCTCTTCTGGAAATTGGACGTAACATCAAATCATTGAGGCGCCATAATTAAGAATGGCTCGTGCTTGCCAAGATCATTGGAAAAATGGTAAACTCCTCATAATTATCAATCTGAGGCTGTTTGTCAGCATCAGACCCTATCAACCTCCGAAACGAATGAAGGCACTTCAGATCAGTAAAGGAACTTCGGTTATATTGACCCACCACGGATACAAAAGATAGAACCTCCACGAATATGGCTTAGGTCAAGGAACGTTAGAAAATACTATATTCTCTACCAAGTAAACCACTTCGGACAACACTGGCAGGAGGCCCTGCAAAAGTCAGAACATCTTTCCTTTTGAAGAACTATGCAATGCTCGAACTCTATGCATTACATAAATAATCATGCATAGACTTAGGAGACTATTGTTACCACCCCTCCCCCCAAATTCAAGGTCCCAGCTAAGATTTCCATGTTGACAGCCACGTAAGAAATAGGTCCACATGGGTAGGAAGCTAGCTGGAAGGTCAAAGGGAGAGAGTTGATAAAGTTGAAATTAAAGAAAATAGGTTCATCCGAGATCCTTTAATGATGAAGCAGAGGTTCCTTCAAACTATCTGAGGTCCAATGCACCAGAGATCCTTGAACCAAAGCTGACCTTGATCCACACTGAAGCCAACGTTGTTCTTTATAACAAATTTGGAGATCTTTTAGAAGTGATTGATGTGATGTCTGTAATAAAGTATGTCAGTGTGAGCCTACAAAAAGAACGGCAGACCTTTTGTCAAATATTAATTGTAAAAAGGAGACAGTGATGTAAGGTTTCAGTCTAGGAGATGTTGTCACGTGGCTTTGATCCAATGATCACCACGTCGGCTAGAGCAGTATAAATAACCTCACTTTGTATGGAGAGGAGCGTCTGGGTAATCTTAGAATCAAATACTCAAAGTACCTTCATTCTAAAAAAAAAAAGACAGGTTGAAAAAGATTTACATACCTTGTTCTTGACTTATTTTGTAAACACAAATAGCAAATACATTAAGATTCCAAGGCAAAACTCCTTATTTCCATATCTATCCTACCACATATTCCATTACAAAAGAGAGATTTATTGTGAGAAATCTGTATGGCATTCGTTGATAGCGCGATTGTCATCATTACCAAAAATCGTCGATGCCTGAACGTTTTCGTCTCTTGCCGAAAAGTGCCTCCCGCGTCCATTCTAGCCTGACTACCATTCCTGTTCCGGTAGAAATGAGCTGGATTCGTACTTGACGTGGCAATGGTGGATCCGGTATTTGTTGAGCTCATTTTTTGGGGTCAACAGACAACAAATAGGTAGAGGTGGTGATCGACATGTTAATGTTGGCGGTGGAATGTGACTTTGTGAGTGGTGGTCAATGGTGACGGACATCAATGGCGGGGGTGGTCACGGTGATTGGTTGTTGTGAGATAGTGGGTGCTTGGTGATTGCAAGGACAAGTAGAGACGGGTGATCTACAATTGCAAGGGGTTGGGGTGGGATTTTAGGTAGAAGGTAGAGTGTTTGTTTGGGTCAATCGATCGGTCCGACCATAAACTAGTGACCCAACATCGATTTTTTGAATTGTTCAAATCAAAATTTGAAATTATTTAAAGAATAATACTATCCAACACCAATTTAGATAGCAACACTTGATAGATCTAATTAAATAAATAATGTGACATTATATTGAAGTAAGTCTACCATTTAATATTTAATATTTGTTTGGGTCAATCGATCGGTCCGACCATAAACTAGTGACCCGACATCGATTTTTTTGAATTGTTCCAATCAAAATTTGAAATTATTTAAAGAATAATACTATCTAACACCAATTTAGATAGCAACATTTGATAGATTCAATTAAATAAATAATGTGACATTATATTTAAGTAAATCTACCATTTAATATTATGTAGTTAATACCTAGACCGTGCTTAATACAAGTGATTTTAAATAACATTGCTTTTGTTTAAAATTGAAAATTGCTTTTTCTTAGGGATGACAACAGGGTAATTTCCCGCGCCCGTACGCGTCCTGTTATCCGTTTAAGGCAGGGCAAGGCGGATTCTACTTAGTCATGAACCACTGGACCCAATCTTATGGAGATGGTTTCTACTGGGCCTCTGAAGAATGCATGTGAGGTTGTTATTGGACAGCCTGGTGGGCCCTTCTAAAGTAGTAGCTTGATGCAGTCTGTTTTTCTTCAACAATTGGACCATTCCAGCACGCTAACTCGAGCATGGTGAGCGAAGCTTAAAAATTACTTATATAAATAGGTAAGCTTTAAAAAAAAAAATTCGCAGTTGAAGTTAAAAATTTACTTATATTCACTGAAGCAGAGTATTATTAATCATAAAAAATAGCTCGGACATATGGTTAGTAAATCTGTCAAAGAAAAGTTATTGAACACTAGAATTTTACTCGAGCCTTACAATATTCTTGGTGATGGAATAGTTCGTTCTCTACCTCAAAATAAAAATATAATAATCATCTTGATTAAAACCAATTGTGTCAAATCTAGATTAACAACCAATAATAGTACCATACAAGCTATGTGATTAAAAATTTCAATATCTAGTTTGTAATTACAACCAATTATGACATAAGATGGTGCCTTTCGAAGAATTTAGTTATGAATTATTATGCATTTTGTGTAGACATATAGAGATTTCATTCACAAAAGTGACACGATATCGGTAAGGAAAAAAAAAAAAAAAGTTTGTACGGGAAAGCATAGATTAAAATTAACGCACACAATCTTTCGCAAATTTTAAGAATCTTATTTTTTTTAAATCTTCTAGTAGATCTAATAAAGAACCGAACAAAATGACAAAAAAAGTTCACGGAATCGATTTTAAACTTTATTGGAAACAATACTAATCCGTTGTTATTGTATATTGTTTCATCATTACCCTTCTCATCAATGTGTTATTCTTTCTCATTTCTTATACAAAAAATCTTAAAAGTTACACATTTTCTGGAATGGGAAATAGCCTGCCAGTGAAGTGGGGATGCAAATGATAACTGATCACCACATAGTGGGAATTGAACTTTATATTTTTTGATCTCTTAATCTTTGGGGATAAAGAGAACAAAATGGTTCTGTTTTGGTGGAGCTGCTTTAAATGAGGAACCCAATTCTGCTATGAAGAAGCCCAGTATCCAATTCTTTATGCCACTGATTCCTTGAGTCCTCAAAAGTGTTACTTTTCCAAGCTGTATCACACATATTTATGCCCACATGAATTTGATGGTTATAATTTTTTTTTGATTTAATTTAAATAAATAATTATTTTTATTAAAAGATTAATTTTTTGTGATGTTGTAGAAAACGGTAAAGGAGTAGACATAGACCATTCTCGATCTTCTTAATTTCTTTAAATATTAAGTGTTTTATGAGGTAGTTAAAAGGTATTAGAGATTCCTAGTACCAAGTCTCACATACACTTATTTATAAAACCTGAATACAAATCGGACTTGTGAGAAATGTGACAGAGAGATGAAGGGACGTGATAAAGATTAAAACTAAATAAATGTATCCCAAATTTTTTAAAAAAAAATTCCAAGATGCACGTGCGGGAATCCCACCTTAGATCGTAAGTAAATAAACTTGCTTAGATCGTAATTCTATATGTGATTTAATGAGTCAAGCCCATTAAGATCATCATTTTTTAATTTAAAAAATTGTGACCTTTCGGGGGGCAAGAATCGTAGATTTTTATTCGAATAATTGTTTCACGAGTTTCAAATCCTCTCTTCGAAAATAAAAGTAGTCCAAGAACCGTATCGGAGTCAATCCATACTTATTAGTATTCATTGAGGAAAATATGTCGCATATTGTCAATGTCAACTGCCATAATCTTTTATACGTTTAGTATGGTGAGGTAGAACATAAATATTTTTTTGTCTAATATTAATCGAAAAAAGCTGTTAAAATCATATCTACAATACTATCCAATTGTGTTGTGTTGCACAACAAACTTGACGTATCATGTTATAACAAATAATTCATAGATTGAAGTAGTTCTTCGTCTTCTTCCTTGCAAATTTAAAAAAAATAAATAAAAATGAGAGACAAAATAGAAAACGAACAAATTGCAGTCTTTGCAATTGCCATAAATTTTTTTTTCTTTTTTGATATTATTGGAAAATAAATATTCACAATCTGAAAACAATCAGGGGATTCCATTACAATGCAGAAACTTGTCTAAAAGACACTCCAGAATGTAATTTTGTTACACTGCTGAAATTCATTTCATCCAATCATCTTTTTCAGCCTTGAATAAATGCCAAAATGATTAACCATGTGAATGAGAAAATCAACATAGTCCCTGCAAGAACAAAATAATTTAGAATATAATTATGGAATACTAAATAATAAATTGTCACCTCTCTTTTTACATGAAGTGATTCAAAGGTTGATGTCTTGAGATAAGTTTTGTTGCGAATCATTTATAAATTCGTCCAAATGTGAGGTCTTTAATAAAATAAATAAATTCGTCCTGCAGAAATACTAAATTTATATAAACAAATTTGTTGTCTCGGATAGAGTTTAAACTTTTAAATGCGGTGATTTGAATGTAAATTGTCATGAATTCAACTTCTGCTGAAACTTGCGCTCATGTAGGCCTTTGATTAAAAAAATGAATTCTACGTGTAGGGAAGGGGTGTGATGATGAGTAAATCTAAATAAATAAAAATCCGTGCCCCTCTAAATTTTTCAGACGAGGTACATGTTACCTGTTTCCCACGGGGAAAATTTTGAACCATGGCTCCAAGATTCCCCATAGAAACAATCTGTTGTTGTATTCAATCCACCAGGACAATTGCAAAGAAATGACTGTCCGTTATTATATCCACAGACTCCATTAGTCTTTTCACAGCTAGAGCAAATCACAGGATAATCGTTATCAAAATTAAACTTATATTTCAATGCCACCCCATATTGCCACCCCTGTGGATTAGATTCCTGGCCATTGAAACCATAAATTGCAGAATATGAAGTGCACTGCAGTTTCTGCAAATCCATTTGAAACGAAGGGCCAAGATCCACCGGTGTATACACACAGCACGTCGATATTGGGAAACTTAGCCTGCTGATTGCTTCACAAGAATACAAAAGACTGCAAATAGAATCCCCCTTTGAATCACAAAGAGGGAAAGTTGAATTTTTGTCGTCAGTACTGGACTTGTATATAGGCGAAGAACTAGTCGAGCAATCAAGAAGCGCAAAAATAGTGTCGTCACTGAAGCTGAAAGGCGCGTTCCAGTCAAGGCTAAAGCCTTTGCTAGGCTGTTTGCAGGCACAGGTGGACATGGATGGATCAGCTATATAGATGATTTGGTGATTGTAATCAATGGAGGTGATGGTGTAGCAACCAGTGTGTGTGGTGAATGTGAGCTGCTGCTGATCATTACAAGTTACATAAGGCTGGAAGCGTGGATCACCACATCCGGGGCCAATACCAAACGGATACTTTATTGGGATTTTGCCACAGTAGTTTTGACAGGTTTGAGAGGAAATAAAGCAGGGAAACATGAGAAGAAGCGAGGAAAGGAAAATGGAGGAAATTTTCATGGTGATCACTTGCTAGCACACCACAGAGAGAGAGAGAGAGAGAGGTGTAATGTTTTGTGTACGTGTGTCTATATATAGAGAGTGGTCAATGTCTAGTTCAAGTGGTAATAGCGAAGTCTTTTCAAGTCAACGAGGCTGAGTTCGAGGTTCCTAGGATTGAGAGCTTTTGGTTTCACCCATCTCAACAAAATTCTTGCTTTGGTTTAATAGATTTGCACAACAGCAGTATCTAGTCCTTCGTTTCAAGTATGATTGAGCAAGACCATCTCAAATGCACGTAGGGATGGACATATGATTGAGCAGGTCAAAAATCATTCTTTTCAAGTTTTCAGAGAAAAACAATTGTAATTGTAATATAATTATAATATAGTTTAATTTTTAATTAATATTTAAATTAAACTATGAAGAGAAATTGGCACAATGATGCTGCTGCCCATTGGGCCGAACAAGTGAGCCCCGCTGGAATTAAAACAGAAGCCCAGCAAACTTGATCCTTTGATGGCTGAAGAAAAACGTGATTGGTCCAAACTAACTAAAATCGCGTTTTTACTTACCTTGGGAAATCAACGGTAATGGAGTCACCACGTGTCGCCTCCAACGCCGTTGGATTGGCGACTGTTGCGTGACCCATTTAAATAGGATTTCTAGGGTTTGAGATTTCATTCGATTGGTTTCTCGACTCTTCTATTCTCCTCTGTTGAGTCTCTGCGCCGTTCTGAGTTTCGTCTTGATCTCTCTGATGAAAATCAAAACTCTTGTTTGATTTTCTGTTTCTCTCTCAAATATTGGTATCTTGTGTGATTTGTATTTGAGTCGAGGTCTATGTTCTTGAGTGAACTGTTGTAATCTGAGATTTTGAGTTCTTGTGTGAAATACGGGCTGAGTCTGAGTGTTTAAGATCTTTGTAATCCATCAGATGGTTGTGATTTACGTTCGAAGGTTATTGTATAACGATTGAGGCTGTAAAACTGTTATTTGGTCGCTTTGTCTATAAAAGATAAGTCGTTATCCTTTTTTGTTTACTGTATCCTGTTCTTTGATCTTTGCTATATTTTAAGTTTACTTGTTTCTGTAATATTAGATCTGATTGACTTTCATTTTACGCACATAAAAACTGTTGGAATATTGTACTAACTCTGTGAACTCCTCCTAACAGTGGTATCAGAGCGATCAGGATGGAGTTCTTGATACATTGAGCGTTTTATTTTTGACACCGAGACCAGTGTGGTTTTCTTTGAACGTGACTGCGACTTCTTGAAACCCTAATTAAAGGGCTTTGGTGAGATCTGTCCACTACTCGACCTTTCTTACATCCTTGTCATATTAAGTACTAGTTGTTGGGTGATTTGAAGTGTTTGTTCTGTTTACTATCTTGATTAATTTTTTCGGACTTGGTTAAATTGTCTGTATAGTGTACAATTCTTGCCTTGTGCCTTAAATTTGTTTGAAAAACCTGAATCAAGGCTCCAGTAATTCCTTTGTCCAGAAACCTAGAGTTTCCTGGAATCTGAGGGTTACTTGGATCAAAGTCAAGATTCTTGATCCTCTTGAAAAACCACTCCTCCTGTCCTTTTGTGTACAGTGTGACATCTCTCTTTGAGTTACTGTTTTTGAACGTGCAATCTGTGTACTCTGCAGAATCTACCTTTGTGGTAATTCTTGACTTATCTGAATTGCAAATCGTTTGTTGATGTCTGATTGATCTGCATACATCATTGACTTAAAGAAAGAATGACTTCTTCAAGATTTGAAATGGAAGTTTTTAATGGCAAAGGAGATTTTAGTCTCTGGCGTCAGAAAATGAAAGCCCTCTTACTTCAACAAAAATGTGCCAAGGCTATTGATGAGTCATGGCCTACTGATCTTGAATCTAGTAAAGTGACTGAACAAGATGAAACTGCATGGAGTACTGTTTTCTTGCATTTATCTGACAATGTGATTAGAGAAATTGGTGAGACTAAGACTACTGCTGAATTGTGGAAGAAATTGGAAACCACCTACTTGAATAAAACTATGCCTAATAAGGTGTATCTTTTAAAACAATTTTTTGGTTTCAAACTGGACCCTTCTCTTGATCTTGAATCCAACATTGACAGGTTCAATAGACTATCCCGTGACCTAGCCAACTGTGATGAGAAGCTCTCAAAAGATCAGTTGGCTGTGGTTCTTCTAAACTCTATTAGTGATAAGTATAAAGATGTTAGAAGTGCTCTTGAATATGGGAGGGATACTCTAACTACTGAGGTGATAATTAATGCCTTAAGATCTAAAGAACTAGAATTAAAATCTGATAGGAAAGAATCTGTTAGTGGCATTAATTTGATGATGAAGTCCAAGACCAATCCAAAATATGGAAATCCTAATAAGAAATTTGGATACAAGAAAAAGGGCAACTTTAAGGACAAAAATAAAATGAAGACAAAAGGCAAGAAATGCTTCTATTGTCTAGAAGAAGGTCATTTTATTAAAGAGTGTCCTAAAAGACTTAATGATTCTAAAAACAAGTCTAATAAGGATGGTGGGGCTGCTTTGGCCTATAATGATGACAATATTGATGAAGTTTATGTGGCTGTCAGTCATCCACCTAGTCAAGAGTGGATTCTTGACTCAGGTTGCACCTATCATATGTGTCCTAATAAGGATTTGTTTGCTGATCTTGAAAATGTAACTGGTGGTAAGGTTTTAATGGGTAATCACATGACATGTCAAGTTAAGGGTATAGGAACTATTATTTTGAACTTAAAAGGAAATAATAAGTTGATTCTTGAAAATACTAGATATGTTCCTGACTTACAAAGAAATCTGATCTCTTTAGGAGTCTTAGATGACCTTAATTTTGACATTGTAATCAATGAGGGATACATTAAAATCTTAAGGGACTCTAATCTGATTATAAAAGTCCCCAAGAGACATGGCCTTTACATTTTACAATCTGAAAATATTTTGGATTCCACTGCAGCAGTAATCTCAGTCCCAAATGATAAATCACAAATATGGCACAAAAGATTGGGCCATATTAGTGATAAAGGTCTTCAGATTTTGAAAAAACAGGGTGTGTTTGGAAAAGATAACATTGAAAAATTGAGTTTTTGTGACTATTGCATTTTAGGAAAACATAATAGATTACCTTTCCTACCTGGAATGCATAAATCTGTCTCCATACTTGAATACTTGCATGCTGATCTGTGGGGACCAGCAACTGTGTGCACACATTCTGGTTATAAATATTTCTTGCTTGTCATTGATGATTTTTCAAGAAAAAATTGGGTTTTCCTTTTAAAATCTAAATCTGACACTTTTAATGTTTTTAAAGAATGGAAACTTTTAGTTGAGAATCAAACTGATAAGAAAATTAAAGTTTTAAGAACTGATAATGGTTTGGAATTCTGCAACTTTGAGTTTGATGAATTGTGCAAATTATCTGGTATGTTAAGACATAGAACTGTCACACACACACCTCAACAAAATGGCTTGGCTGAAAGAATGAATAGAACTATTCTTAATAAAGTTAGATGCATGTTGTTGTGTTCTGGCCTGCCAAAAATTTTTTGGGGTGAAGCAGTTAAAACTGCTAGTTATCTGATAAATAGATGCCCCTCTAGTGCTATAGACTTTAGGATCCCAGAAGAGAAATGGAGAGGTACACCAGTAGACTTCAGTAACTTGAGGGTTTTTGGATGTGCAGCCTTTGCTCATCAAACTGAAGGAAAACTAGAACCTAGAGCTCTTAAGTGTGTTTTTCTGGGCTATGGTGAAGGGGTTAAAGGCTATAGATTATGGGTGAGAGAGCTTAAAGGCTATAAGGTCATCTTAAGTAGAAATGTAGTTTTTAATGAAGATGACCTACCCTGCTTTAAGTCTGAACAACAATCTGTAGAATTTTCTGAGTCAAACCAATCTGAAGATAGGAGAAAAAGGGTTGAGCTTGAGGTGGAGCAATCTGGGGATGAATCCAGCCAATCTGTCCCTCAAAATAATGAGGAATCTGAACCTGAAAATCAAACTGGTGAGGTTCCTGAGACTGTTTATGAGCCTGAACAGTCCTTAGCTGACTATCAACTGGTTAGGGATAGGGAAAGAAGGATAATTAGACCTCCTGTTAGGTTTGAAAATGATGTTTCCCTGCTGACCTATCATGATATGATTGAGGAAGAACCTGAGTCCTTTGAGGAAGCTTTGAGTAGCCAAGATTCTAAAAATTGGCTTGCAGCCATGCAAGATGAAATGGAATCCCTAAACAAAAATAAAACTTGGATTTTGGTAAAAAGACCTGAGGGTAAGAGGGTTGTAGATTGTAAATGGATTTATAAAATTAAAAGGGGTGAACAAAGTGAGAATGACATAAGGTACAAAGCCCGTTTGGTAGCAAAAGGTTTTACTCAAAAAGAGGGAGTTGATTTCAATGAAATATTTTCCCCTGTAGTAAAATTCACTACAGTTAGAGTCATCCTTGCTTTGGCCACTCAATTTAATTGGGAATTAGACCAATTAGATGTAAAAACAGCTTTTCTAAATGGAGATTTAGATGAAACCATTTACATGAAACAACCAAAAGGATTTGAAGTGAATAAAAAATCTGACTTAGTATGCCTTCTTAAAAAATCTCTTTATGGCTTAAAACAAGCTCCAAGACAATGGTATAAAAAATTTGACAACTTTGTTCTTGGACTTGGGTTTAAGAGGAGTAACTTTGATACTTGTCTTTATTGCAAAGGTAAAGGTGGAGCTAATTCACTTTACCTATTACTTTATGTGGATGACATGCTATTAGCAAGCCATGATATAAAGGAAATTGAAGAAATCAAAGAAAAACTAAAATCTGAATTTGAAATGAAGGATTTAGGTCCAGTTAGAAAGATTTTAGGTATGGAAGTAAAAAGAGATAGAAGAGAAGGCACACTAAGTCTTAGCCAAAAATCCTACATTCAGAAATTACTCAGCAAATTTTCTATGACTGAATCCAAATGTGTTAGTGTCCCCTTAGCAAATCATTTTAAACTGTCAAATGATTTATGTCCTAAAACTAAAGAAGAGATAGAAAGAATGGCACATGTGCCGTACCCTAATGCTGTTGGATCTGTAATGTATCTCATGGTATGTTCTAGACCTGATTTAGCATATTCTATAAGTGTTTTAAGTAGATATATGTCAAATCCAGGTGAAACACATTGGGAAGCAATGAAATGGCTTCTTAGATACATTAAGGGGACCTCAAACTTAGGGATTCAGTTTAGAAAACAAGCTGAGGGAGTTATTTTAAAGGGGTTTACTGATTCTGATTATGCAGGTGATAGAGATAATCGAAAATCTACTTCTTCATACATGTATACCTTGTGTAACTCTTGCATAAGTTGGAAATCACAACTTCAAAAGATTGTGGCATTGTCTTCAACTGAGGCTGAATACATTGCAGCCACAGATGCTATAAAAGAAGGAATTTGGTTAAAAGGGTTACTAAATGAATTTGGCTTTATTAATGATGTTGTTCTTTATTCTGATAGTCAATCTGCAATTCATTTAAGTAGAAATCCTGTGCTGCATAATAGATCTAAACATGTTGATGTTAGATTTCATTTTATTAGAGATGTTATTTCACAAGGTGTTGTGAAACTTGAAAAGATTTCTACTCATTTTAACCCTGCTGATGTAGGTACCAAAGTATTGCCTTTGAACAAATTCCTGGACTGCTTGACTTTGCTCAATGTTGCACCTTGCTAAATCTGTGGATGCTGCAAACCTGTGCAAATGTATGCCTATGATATCCTATACATTATAAGACCATTGATGAACGTGAATCATTGTACCAAGGTGGAGTATGAAGGGAAATTAGCACAATGATGCTGCTGCCCATTGGGCCGAACAAGTGAGCCCAGCTGGAATTAAAACAGAAGCCCAGCAAACTTGATCCTTTGATGGCTGAAGAAAAACGTGCTTGGTCCAAAATAACTAAAATCGCGTTTTTACTTACCTTGGGAAATCAACGGTAATGGAGTCACCACGTGTCGCCTCCAACGCCGTTGGATTGGCGACTGTTGCGTGACCCATTTAAATAGGATTTCTAGGGTTTGAGATTTCATTCGATTGGTTTCTCGACTCTTCTATTCTCCTCTGTTGAGTCTCTGCGCCGTTCTGAGTTTCGTCTTGATCTCTCTGATGAAAATCAAAACTCTTGTTTGATTTTCTGTTTCTCTCTCAAATATTGGTATCTTGTGTGATGTGTATTTGAGTCGAGGTCTATGTTCTTGAGTGAACTGTTGTAATCTGAGAGTTTGAGTTCTTGTGTGAAATACGGGCTGAGTCTGAGTGTTTAAGATCTTTGTAATCCATCAGATGGTTGTGATTTACGTTCGAAGGTTATTGTATAGTGATTGAGGCTGTGAAACTGTTATTTGGTCGTTTGGACTATAAAAGATAAGTCGTTATCTTTTTCCGTTTACTGTATCCGGTTCTTTGATCTTTGCTATATATTTTAAGTTTACTTGTTTCTGTAATTCTAGATTAGGTTATCTTTCATTTTACGCACATAAAAACTATTGGAATAGTGTACTAACTCTGTGAACTCCTCCTAACAAACTAAAAATTATAAATTATAAATGAGGATTGGGAGTTCCCTTCCCAACCCCAACCCCAAATAAGCAAGGATGGGACGGGAACATGGAACATGATCTCCTTCTCAAATTCGCTCCGTTGTCACTCCTGTTTGAATTTTGAAAAGATAAATGCTATTAATAGTCTAAGATAAAACACCTATATTAACAATAAAATTTACAAATTTTATCAATTCAGGGAGGTATTAGCGACTTTCCTCAAAGAATTAGAATTTGATTATACGAGATAAAGATGGAGTAAACCCTTTATAAGATTTAGCTTAAATGCAAGAAATGAAATAAACACAATTGCAGAATTGAAGGAACCTTTTCATTGCATTCAAAAGCTTGATTATATCACTATACAAAGTGTCCACTATTTAACAAGGAAACAAAAGAATATTCTCCTACAATATAGTTACATCCGACTGGAGAAAAGAAGGAGAAAATGCTATACAAAAAAAAAAGAATTAAAACATGTGCCTATAACAGAATTTTCAGGCAATAGATTGTATCCAGTTTTTCCATTTTCATTCTAGAGGCTTCTGCTCTCTTGCTTCTAGCTGGCTTCCATCCAGCTTATCTTCCACGTAGGCTGGTGATGTTGCTGGTAGTTGCTGGCATGCATTTTCTGATAGCCCCCCGCAAGATGGAGAGTAGACATCTTTTACTCCCATCTTGAGAAGATAAGAATAAAAACTTTGAGAGCCAACGCCTTGGTTAGAAGATCTGCTATTTGCATACTACTGCTGACATGTCCTGTAACAATACTCCCATCTTTGATCTTGTCTCGAACAAGGTGGCAATCAAGCTCAACATGCTTGGTCCTCTCATGGAAAACAGGGTTCGAAGCAATATGGAGTGCGGCTTTGTTATACAGAATATGGTTGCTGGTTGTGGATGATTGATTTGCAAGTCACTATGGAGATATCTTAGCCATGTTAATTCGTAACACAGACTTGCCATTGCTCCGTACTTTGCCTCTGCGGATGATCTGGATACAACTCCCTGTTTCATAGACTTCTAAGACACTAAAGAAGAGCCTATAAAAACACAATATCCACTAACAGACCTCCTTGTGTCCTAGCAGGCCCCCCAATCTGAATCACAATAACTTGTCATTTGTAAAACTGATTGTGAAGAATATAACAGACCTTGCCCTGGTGCTCGTTTAACATATCTTGAAACCTTATGAGCTGCATTAAGATTAGGCAAACTTGGACTATCCATGAACTGACTTAGCAGCTGGACTGAGTATGCCAAATCAGGTCTGGTTATAGTCAAATATAACAACCTTCCAATCAGCCTTCTGTAAATTTATGGTTCAGGGATAAGCTCTCTCCTTGGTCTTTCGAAAGTTTTAAATTTTGATCAAGTGGGATACGAGCTGGTGCAGCCCCAATCTTACCTGCATCTGTCAAAATATCAAGCGCGTACTTCCTTTGGCATATATGTATGCCTTTATCTGACCTTGCTACTTCAATTCCAAGGAAAAATTTCAGCTGCCCCGGATCTTTAATTCTGAATTCATCATGTAGAGAGGTTTTGAAAACATTGATAGAGTTCAAACAATTACCTGCAATAATGATGTCATCCACATACACTAAGAGGGCAGTGAAAGACTCTATGTCGTCTTTGTGAATAGACTGTAATCTGCTCTCGATTGCGTGTATCCTTGTTTGATGATGAAATTAGACAACTTGGAATACCATTGTCTGGATGCTTGCTTTAGACCATATATGCCTTTTTTTAGTTTACAAACCTTCGATCTACTATCATTGGGATGTCCTGGAGGAAGTTGCATAAAAACTTCTTCCTCTAGGTCGCCATGTAAGAAAGCATTGTTCACGTCAAATTGATATAGATGCCATCCTTTAATGGCTGCCATTGCTAATAAGGTTCTAAAAGTAACCATTTTTAGCACTAGAGAAAATGTTTCATGGTAATCAAGTCCCTCTTGTTGTGTATAGCCCTTTGCAACTAGCCTGGCTTTGTATCTTTCTATGCTTCCATTTGCATTATACTTTATCTTATACACCCACCTGCAACCTATAGCCTCTTTCCCAGGGGGCAGATTTGTGATGGCCCAAATGTCGTTAAGTTCAAGAACATCTATTTCAGCCTTCATGGCACTGCACCACTCAGGTGATTCTAAAGCTTCCCTGAAGTTCTTTGGTTCTGTATGTGCACTGATGGTGGCTACAAAAGCTTTCTAAGATGTGGACAATTTATGATAGGACAGAGTAGCTTCTGAAGGAAAAGGCTTACCTGGTGGGATACTGACCTTTCTCTTGTCCAATTCTTGTGAATGGGGAAGTACAGCTGCCTATTGGCAAACAAAGTCTTACAGGTGTGCAGGAGTTCTCTTAATTCTACTTGATCTTCGAAGAGAAAGTTCATTCAAAGACTGATTTTGGTTAGACTCCATATTGTCTTGTAAGGTGTGCAAAGGATGAGATGGATTAAGACTTAATTGAGATGAAGGTGCTGAATTGCCAGTGGTGTCTGAGGAAGAAAGAGGACTACTTGTTTCCTCAGTTTGATGAAAATTTACTACAGAAGAAAGATGACTACTTGTTTCCTCAGTTTGATGAAAATTTACTACAGGATTGATGGGAATCGAATTTGAGTGATTGTGATGATCAAAAGATGGCTCAAAATTTTCTGAGATGGTAACAATGGGAGTTTGGGAGATGGATTTTTGAGGTGAATCATGTTCAACATTATTATCAGAATCTTGTTTGAAGGGAAAAATGTTTTCGTGAAAGATCACATTTCTAGATACAAAGGTTTTCCTTGTTTCTAAGTCCATGAGTTTGTACCCTTTGATTCCAAAGGGGTGTCCTAAGAATATGCACTTTCTTGCTCTAGAATCGAATTTATGTCTCCCATTTACGAAAGTGGTGGCAAAAGCAAGACATCCAAACACTCTAAGGTGACCATAGTTTGGTTGGGTTTTTCAAAAGGAGTTTTCTGATCCAACAATGGAGTGGGGGTTCTGTTTATAAGGTCTACAGCAGTAAAGATACAATAACTCCAAAATTTCAAAGGTAATCCACTCTGAAATCTTAAAGCTCTGGCCACATTTAAGATATGTTGGTGTTTCCTTTTGACAATTGCGTTTTGTTGTGGTGTTTCTACACACGTTCTTTGATGAATGATTCCTTTTTGAGTGTAAAATTGTTTTAGGTCGAATTCCCCACCATTATCAAATTTGATGACTTTAATTTTAGCTTCAAATTGAGTTTCAATCCTGGAATAAAAACTTTGCAAGCTAATACTGGCATCAGATTTTAATTTTAAGGCATATACCCAAGTACATCTACTGAAATCATCCACTATGGTTAAGAAATATCAAAAGCCTTCATAACTAATCTCATTACATGGTCCCCATAGATCACAATGTATGAGATCAAAGCATTTCTGTGATTTATGTTGGCTAAGGGGAAATGGCAGTTTCTGCAGCTTGGCTAAAGGGCAGATTAGACATGGATTTTTTTTGTGTGGCTTTGGAGGTATGATTTTGCACCATAGAGTTACTAGAATGTCCTAACCTAAGTGCCAAAGATCAAAATCTTCAGCATTATTAGCTACAATGGAAGCAAACATGGGCATCTTAGGCATTGATTGAGCTAATTTTTTGTTAAAGCATGTGGGGAAACTTCATGATGCAGTAGATGATACAAGCCTTGCTTAACTTCACCCATTCCAGTCGTTGTCCAAGTTAAAAGGTCCTGTATGAAGCACAAATCAGAGAAGAAAATGAGGCAAGAATTCATGGTGTGTGCTATTTTCCTAGCTGATACAAGATTGAAAGAGAATGAAGGCACACAAAGCACATTTTCAAGGATTAATGACTGAAAATTTAACTGTTCCAACATGAGTGACTGGAACAACATCACCATTAGGGAGAGCAACTGAATAGGAAGCCTCAGCTTTGATTTTGGTAAAAACGATGCAGAGCAGATCATGTGATCCGTTGTCCCTATATCTAAGATCCAAGGCACAACTGGAGAGTTAGTTATCTTAGTGGTATGAGCAGAAAAGCATAAAGATATACCAGATATCTTTGGCATGCCGCCTTCATTAGAGTGGGATGGGGTGATGGAATGAGTCTGATTTGCTAATGGTGAGCAGTTTTGAGAAGTTTGTGGTTTAAGCAAAGCCATAAGCTGAACATATTGCTCTTGAGTTAAAGACATTTGAGCCTTATCACTAACCTGCTCTTGGCCGGTACACCTAAAAGCAGCAAACTGGTTTGCAAAGGATGTTGTGGGCTTATTTCGATTTTCAGATTTGTGGCCCGATGGATAGCCATTCAATTTGTAGCACTTATCCATAGAGTGGCCTGGCATCTGGCAGTAGGCACAGATTGATTTATTTGAATTCACCTTGAAGCACCTTTCAAGGGAGTAACCAGCCATTGTGCAATGGGTGCAGTAATACCTGTCTCTCCTTTGCCCAAATGAGCTCCTTCCTCCATCTCTAAAATTTCCTTTTGATACAAGAGCCATGGAATCAGTCACGACACCATCAGAAGAAATTTCTCTTCTCTTTTCTTCTTGTTGTATGATTGCATATACCTCATTTAAGCTTGGGAATGGTTTGATCAACAGAATTTGGGCCTTGAGTGCTTTGTAGGAGTCATTCAATCCCATTATGAACTTCATGACCCAATCTCTCTGCTGATTACTAATTACAGTCTTTAATCCACCACAAGAGCAATTAGGTATTGACTCATAATTCATCAATTCATCCAAGAGATTTTTGAGCTTGGAGAAATAGGTGTTTACAGCATCATGGTTTTGAAGTAGTGCCGCTATATCCTGTTTGATTTAAAAAATTCTTGGTGCATTTTGCGGTGCAAACCGTTGTTCTAGTTCTATCCATAATTGATGGGTCGTCTCTGCATAGACAGTACTGCACTTAATGTCTATAGCCATAGTGTGTTGAAGCCAGGTGATCACAATGTTGTTGCACCATAGCCAATGCTCTACCAGAGGATCATTCGGATCAGTTGGTTCACATATAGTTACATCAATGAAACCCAACTTGTTTTTGATTCTGAGTGCTCTTTTCATAGATCTTGCCCAGGAATAGTAGTTGTTTGCATCAAGCTGGTGAGTAACCAGTATGGCACCACTACCATCGTTGTTACCAATGTAATAGGGACTACTAGGCGATGTGGGGTCATGAGGTGTTGCTCCCGTTTCAGCAAAAGAGCTTGGATTGATATTAGAATTTTGGGAAGGATTTAGAGTAACATTTGGATTTGTGAAATCAGTTTATGCCATTAAGGCTCTGATACCATATAAGATTTAGCTTAAATGCAAGAAATGAAATAAACACAATTGCAGAGCTGAAGGAACCTTTTCATTGCATTCAAAAGCTTGATTATATCACTATATAAAGCATCCACTATTTAACAAGGAAACAAAAGAATATTCTCATGCAATATAGTTACAACTTACTGGAGAAAAGAAGGAGAAAGTGTTATACAAAAATAAAGAATTAAAACTTGTGCCTATAACAGAATTGTCAGGCAATAGATTGTATCCGGTTTTTCCATTTTCATTCTAGAGGCTTCTGCTCTCCGGCTTCCATCCAGCTCATCTTCCACGTAGACTGGTGATGTTAGTGGTAGTTGCTGGCATGTATTTTCTGATACCATTCAACTTTTGCCTAAAAATGCAAGTTTTATGGACTGACTGGCCTTCGTATTTTATTTTCAAGAGAGAATAATGGCTTTCCAAACCTCTTTTCAAATTCAACATGAAATATGTACATGCGAATACATTTAAAATGACAAAGTGTCTTGACCTTTCTGTCCGTGGAATTTCTTCTGCAGTAAATTGAAAAACACGATATTCAAAATTCCAAGACACCTTATTTGGTCATTTTCCTCGAGAAATATTTATCGCTACCGTAAGCAAATGTACAAAAGATACAAAATATGACTCCAGAATACAATGGAACTTCTTACACTTTTTACTGAACACACAAACGACATTATTAGATAAAGTCCTCTCTAACAATTTATAGCATGTACAGTTCATGCGAGAAAGTTAACGAGGAAGTGGATGGAAATCATGATTGGGGACTGATTGTTAACAAAAAAAAATATATAGCAATTGAGAAAATAAAGGAAGAAGATGATGAATATAAATCCTGCAAAGGCTTGAACACGAAGAATATATCGTTGTCCTCAAACGATATTTGACTCCTTTCTTATGGTTTTTAAATGATTGAAATAGAAAATAATTTGTAGGATTTATCAAACCTTAATGAAGAACACCAAAAGCAAAGTATTTCTTTAAATGAACAAGTGAAAAACTTAGGCTTTGAATATGTGAAGAATCAAAATTTCTTCAAATTTTGGATGAATTGTAGAATGATTTTTTCTCATTTTTGTTATGTTTTAGGGATGATTACTATCATGTATATATAGTTTTCAATTATCTCCACACGAACTAGTTCCATCTCATCAAGAAAAGTTGCATTGATTCAAAAGAACCACCAAAAAAAAACCTCGCTAACGACTATTTTTTTAAACCATGAAACCACATAGGCTATAATCATGCGATCGCATGGCTCTAACATTGGCCGCCACATTTGGCCCTGGAAGGTCACATGCGACCGCAAGCCTCAAAGGCTTATGCGACCGCATAAGCCATAAATATGGCATAAATTTTTTTTATCTTAAATTCATCCAAATTGATTTTAAACAACAAAATTACAATAATCTTTCACTTGTTCAAAAATCAATATTAATCACATAATCAAATATCATCACTCATGCATAAGGATTAAATATCTTTTGATTTGAATTTAACTATAGTGAAAATCTCATAAAGCATTATTGAAATTTCAAGTAACTAGAAAGTTTTGAACCAGTTATTCCTAGTGATAATACCGATGAAATCACACACACAAGTGTTATATTTTTTACGAGTTCCTCTAACTCGCTTAGTGTTAATATGGCATTGCACTTATCCTTTTTCTTTGAATTTTTAAAGAGAAAAAACTACAACTCTCTAATGAGGCGGCACCACCTCGAAGTTCACATAAGTGAAGTTCTTCCAATATCTTTGTTACTTTTAGAGATACTTGTACCTCGTACTGAATTTCATTTTGAGTTTTTTATTTTAAGTCATCTCTCCAGTAGTAACAACCCACCCTATAGGGTTTAATAAAATTAATAGTGTTGAAATCCATTCACTTATCGAATGACTTGTTATTACCCATTGATCCTAAATATACTTGCTTAGTATATTTTTGGTAGGGTTGATATCATTGGTAGATTTCATTAAGGAGTTTCAAGCCCATCCTACTTGATGTCAATCTTATTAACTCTCTCGTGAGAGGTTTAGGAAACAGATCAGCTAAGTTCTCACTAGACTTAACATGTGTAAGAGAGATAATTCCATGCTTTATTAATTTCCTTACATACTCGTGTCTTAGACTCATATGTCTAGACTTTTATTATATACTAATTATTCCATGCTTTATTAATTTCCTTGCATACTCGTGTCTTAGACTCATATGTCCAGACTTTCCATTATATACTTTATTATATGCTCGAGAAAGAGTAGTTTAACTATCACACAAGATAGATATTGAAGAAATATCATTTATATCTAATATGCAGAGTAAATACTCAACCTGAAGTGGACTTATTTTCTCCTACACTCGATTTCCAACTAGAGGCAGTATATCATTTCGGGATTTTAAGGAACTTTGTATACTGTAGTCTAAGGTTTTTGGTTTTCTTTAAGTAACCAAGAACCTTACCAATGGACATCTAATGTTCAGAACTTGGATTGCTAGTAAACTTACTTAGTTTACTTACAGCAAAAGCTACATCAGGTCTTGTACATTGTGCAGCGTACATCAAACTTCCAATTGCACTTGCATATTCTATTTGAGCTATTGCTCTCCCATTATTTTTGATCAATTCGATACTTGGATCCAAATGAGTATTAGCCTCCTTGACGTTTAAGTGTTTGAACTTATTTATCACATTTTCAATATAATGTGATTGGCTCAATGTAAAACCCCTACTGTCCTTTTTAATTTTGATACCAAGAATAGTATCCACTTGTCCAAGATCTTTCATTTTGAACATGGAGGATAGAAACCTATTCGTTTCTTTGATTCCGTCTATGTTGTTGCTGATGATCATCATATCATCAACATAAAGACGTATTAAAGTAATTACACTATCATTTACTTTAGTGTAAAGACATTTGTCTACCAAATTATGATTAAAACCATTTGATAGTATTTTAGAGTCAAATTTCTCATGCTACTTTTCAGGGCTTGTTTTAATCCATTTAAAGATTTGGTTAGTTTGCACACCTTATATTCATTTTCTGGTAGAACAAACTCTTCTGATTGTTCCATATAGACCTCATATTCGAGATCTCCATTTAAGAATGTTGTCTTTACATCTATTTGATGAACATGTAAATCATAAATTGATGCAAGTGCAAACAAGATCCTTATCGAAGTTATTCTAGCCACGAGTGCATATGTGTCAAAGTAATCTATACCTTCATTTTGATGATACCCCTTAACTATTAATCTACTTTTGTAGGTATTAAGCATTCCATAGGAATTATATTTCTTTCTAAACACCCATTTAAAATCAATGGATTTAGAACATTTTGGTAAATCAACTATTTCCCAAGTATTATTTGAAATAATAGAATTCATTTCATTATTTATCACCTCTTTCCAGAATATACAATCTCAAGAAGACATTGCTTCCTTATAGGTTTTAGGATCACTTTCCACTTGAAGAACAAAAGGAGTTGTTCTTACAACGCCCTTC